>CM038707.1:50176192-50256192 GCA_021613375.1 Megaleporinus macrocephalus | reverse complement strand
GTACTCATTAGTGTAGTAGATGAGGTATAGAAGTGTACTCATTAGTGTAGGAGGTGAAGTATAGAAGTGTACTCATTAGTGTAGTAGATGAGGTATAGAAGTGTACTCATTAGTGTAGTACGTGAAGTATAGAAGTGTACTCATTAGTGTAGTAGATGAGGTATAGAAGTGTACTCAGTAGTGTAGTAGATGAGGTATAGAAGTGTACTAATTAGTGTAGTAGGTGAAGTATAGAAGTGTACTCATTAGTGTAGTAGGTGAGGTATAGAAGTGTACTCATTAGTGTAGTAGATGAGGAATAGAAGTGTACTCATTAGTGTAGTAGATGAGGTATAGAAGTGTACTCAGTAGTGTAGTAGGTGAAGTATAGAAGTGTACTCATTAGTGTAGTAGGTGAGGTATAGAAGTGTACTCATTAGTGTAGTAGATGAGGTATAGAAGTGTACTCATTAGTGTAGTAGATAAAGTATAGAAGTGTATTCATTAGTGTATTAGATGATGTATAGAAGTGTACTCATTAGTGTAGTAGGTGAAGTATAGAAGTGTACTCATTAGTGTAGTAGGTAAAGTATAGAAGTGTACTCATTAGTGTAGTAGATGAAGTATAGAAGTGTATTCATTAGTGTAGTAGATGAGGTATAGAAGTGTACTCAGTAGTGTAGTAGATGAGGTATAGAAGTGTACTCATTAGTGTAGTAGATGAGGTATAGAAGTGTACTCATTAGTGTAGTAGGTGAGGTATAGAAGTGTACTCATTAGTGTAGTAGATGAGGTATAGAAGTGTACTCATTAGTGTAGGAGGTGAAGTATAGAAGTGTACTCATTAGTGTAGTAGATGAAGTATAGAAGTGTATTCATTAGTGTAGTAGATGAGGTATAGAAGTGTACTCATTAGTGTAGTAGGTAAAGTATAGAAGTGTACTCATTAGTGTAGTAGGTAAAGTATAGAAGTGTACTCATTAGTGTAGTAGATGAGGTATAGAAGTGTACTCAGTAGTGTAGTAGATGAGGTATAGAAGTGTACTCATTAGTGTAGTAGATGAGTTATAGAAGTGTACTCATTAGTGTAGTAGGTGAAGTATAGAAGTGTATTCATTAGTGTAGTAGATGGGGTATAGAAGTGTACTCATTAGTGTAGGAGGTGAAGTATAGAAGTGTATTCACTAGTGTAGTAGATGAGGAATAGAAGTGTACTCATTAGTGTAGTAGGTGAAGTATAGAAGTGTACTCATTAGTGTAGGAGGTGAAGTATAGAAGTGTACTCATTAGTGTAGTAGGTGAAGTATAGAAGTGTACTCATTAGTGTAGTAGGTGAAGTATAGAAGTGTACTCATTAGTGTAGTAGGTGAAGTATAGAAGTCTACTCATTAGTGTAGGAGGTGAAGTATAGAAGTGTTCTCAGTAGTGTAGTAGGTGAAGTATAGAAGTGTACTCATTAGTGTAGTAGGTGAAGTATAGAAGTGTACTCATTAGTGTATGAGGTGAAGTATAGAAGTGTACTCAGTAGTGTAGTAGATGAGGTATGGAAGTGTACTCATTAGTGTAGGAGATGAAGTATAGAAGTGTACTAGTAGTGTAGTAGATGAGGTATAGAAGTGTACTCATTAGTATAGTAGGTGAAGTATAGAAGTATACTTAGTAGTGTAGTAGGTGAGGTATAGATGGGTACTCAGTAGTGTAGTAGATGAGGTATAGAAGTGTACTCAGTAGTGTAGGAGGTGAAATATAGAAGTGTACTCATTAGTGTAGTAGATGAGGTATAGAAGTGTACTCATTAGTGTAGTAGGTGAAGTATAGAAGTGTACTCATTAGTGTAGTAGATGAGGCATAGAAGTGTACTAATTAGTGTAGTAGGTGAAGTATAGAAGTGTACTCATTAGTGTAGTAGATGAAGTATAGAAGTGTACTCATTAATGTAGTAGGTGAAGTATAGAAGTGTACTCATTAGTGTAGTAGATGAGGTATAGAAGTGTACTAATTAGTGTAGTAGGTGAAGTATAGAAGTGTACTCAGTAGTGTAGTAGATGAGGTATAGAAGTGTATTCATTAGTGTAGTAGGTGAAGTATAGAAGTGTATTCATTAATGTAGTAGATGAGGTATAGAAGTGTACTCATTAGTGTAGTAGATGAGGTATAGAAGTGTACTCATTAGTGTAGTAGATGAGGTATAGAAGTGTACTCAGTAGTGTAGTAGATGAGGTATAGAAGTGTACTCAGTAGTGTAGTAGGTGAAGTATAGAAGTGTAGTCATTAGTGTAGTAGATGAGGTATAGAAGTGTATTCATTAGTGTAGTAGGTGAAGTATAGAAGTGTACTCAGTAGTGTAGTAGATGAGGTATAGAAGTGTACTAATTAGTGTAGTAGGTGAAGTATAGAAGTATACTCAGTATTGTAGTAGATGAAGTATAGAAGTGTACTCAGTAGTGTAGTAGATGAGGTACAGAAGTGTACTCAGTATTGTAGTAGATGAGGTACAGAAGTGTATTCAGTATTGTAGTAGATGAGGTATAGAAGTGTACTCAGTATTGAAGTAGATGAGGTACAGAAATGTACTCAGTAGTGTAGTAGATGAGGTACAGAAGTGTATTCAGTATTGTAGTAGATGAGGTACAGAAGTGTACTCAGTATTGTAGTAGATGAGGTACAGAAGTGTACTCAGTAGTGTAGTAGATGAGGTACAGAAGTGTACTCAGTATTGTAGTAGATGAGGTACAGAAGTGTACTCAGTAGTGTAGTAGATGAGGTACAGAAGTGTACTCAGTAGTGTAGTAGATGAGGTATAGAAGTGTACTCAGTAGTGTAGTAGGTGAGGTATAGATGGGTACTCAGTAGTGTAGTAGATGAGGTATAGAAGTGTACTCAGTAGTGTAGTAGATGAGGTATAGAAGTGTACTCAGTAGTGTAGTAGATGAGGTATAGAAGTGTACTCAGTAGTGTAGTAGATGAGGTATAGAAGTGTACTCAGTAGTGTAGTAGATGAGGTATAGAAGTGTACTCAGTAGTGTAGTAGATGGTGTATAGATGGGTACTCATTAGTGTAGTAGGTGAAGTATAGAAGTGTATTCATTAATGTAGTAAATGAGGTATAGAAGTGTACTCATTAGTGTAGTAGATGAGGTATAGAAGTGTACTCAGTAGTGTAGTAGATGAGGTATAGAAGTGTACTCAGTAGTGTAGTAGGTGAGGTATAGATGGGTACTCAGTAGTGTAGTAGATGAGGTATAGAAGTGTTCTCAGTAGTGTAGTAGATGAGGTATAGAAGTGTACTCAGTAGTGTAGTAGATGAGGTATAGAAGTGTTCTCAGTAGTGTAGTAGATGAGGTATAGAAGTGTACTCAGTAGTGTAGTAGGTGAGGTATAGATGGGTACTCATTAGTGTAGTAGATGAGGTATAGAAGTGTACTCAGTAGTGTAGTAGATGAGGTATAGAAGTGTTCTCAGTAGTGTAGTAGATGAGGTATAGAAGTGTACTCAGTAGTGTAGTAGATGAAGTATAGAAGTGTACTCAGTAGTGTAGTAGATGAGGTATAGAAGTGTACTCAGTAGTGTAGTAGATGAGGTATAGAAGTGTACTCATTAGTGTAGTAGATGAGGTATAGAAGTGTACTCAGTAGTGTAGTAGATGAGGTATAGAAGTGTACTCAGTAGTGTAGTAGGTGAGGTATAGAAGTGTACTCAGTAGTGTAGTAGGTGAAGTATAGAAGTGTATTCATTAGTGTAGTAGATGAGGTATAGAAGTGTACTCAGTAGTGTAGTAGGTGAAGTATAGAAGTGTATTCATTAGTGTAGTAGATGAGGTATAGAAGTGTACTCAGTAGTGTAGTAGGTGAAGTATAGAAGTGTATTCATTAGTGTAGTAGGTGAAGTATAGAAGTGTATTCATTAGTGTAGTAGATGAGGTATAGAAGTGTATTCATTAGTGTAGTAGATGAGGTATAGAAGTGTACTCAGTAGTGTAGTAGGTGAAGTATAGAAGTGTATTCATTAGTGTAGTAGGTGAAGTATAGAAGTGTATTCATTAGTGTAGTAGATGAGGTATAGAAGTGTACTCAGTAGTGTAGTAGATGAGGTATAGAAGTGTACTCAGTAGTGTAGTAGGTGAAGTATAGAAGTGTATTCATTAGTGTAGTAGGTGAAGTATAGAAGTGTATTCATTAGTGTAGTAGATGAGGTATAGAAGTGTACTCAGTAGTGTAGTAGATGAGGTATAGAAGTGTACTCAGTAGTGTAGTAGATGAGGTATAGAAGTGTATTCATTAGTGTAGTAGATGAGGTATAGAAGTGTACTCAGTAGTGTAGTAGGTGAAGTATAGAAGTGTATTCATTAGTGTAGTAGATGAGGTATAGAAGTGTACTCAGTAGTGTAGTAGAAGAGGTATAGAAGTGTACTCAGTAGTGTAGTAGATGAGGTATAGAAGTGTACTCAGTAGTGTAGTAGATGAGGTATAGACGTGTACTCAGTAGTGTAGTAGGTGAAGTATAGAAGTGTATTCATTAGTGTAGTAGATGAGGTATAGAAGTGTATTCATTAGTGTAGTAGATGAGGTATAGAAGTGTACTCAGTAGTGTAGTAGGTGAAGTATAGAAGTGTATTCATTAGTGTAGTAGATGAGGTATAGAAGTGTACTCAGTAGTGTAGTAGATGAGGTATAGAAGTGTACTCATTAGTGTAGTAGGTGAGGTATAGAAGTGTACTCAGTAGTGTAGTAGATGAGGTATAGAAGTGTACTCAGTAGTGTAGTAGATGAGGTATAGATGGGTACTCAGTAGTGTAGTGGGTGATTCGCCAGTTAGTACAAGGTAGGGGTTTCTAATAAAATGGCCATGTGTAAGATGTTAATGTTTTTAAGTATTGAAATAAAGGATCTGTTAAACAAACCCAGTGTGAGCGTGTTACCAGTGCGTACCAGTCCGCCGGAGATGAGGAAAACCTGTCTGAGGGTAAAGTCCAGTAGACGGTGTTATTTCAGGACCGGTCAGTCTCGGAGGCGGTGATACACACTCCGGCCCGGCACCTTTGATTTCCTCGATATGAGCACAATGGAAGGTTTTGAGGATCACGCCGGGACTCCAGTGAGTGGCAGTGATGAATGTGAGTCGGCCGTCTCTCCAGATCAGGTGTCATTATGCCGGGGTCTTTGTTGGATGACCTTAGCTGAGGAGCGGGAGGTGCTCGGATACGCCGCCGGCGGGAGAGGAGGTTATGAAGCGTGTCAGATAGCACTTTTTAAAAAGTCTTTGACGGCTCCAGTCTTTATTCACACTGACCGGCCATTCTTCTCCCTCCATTCTTCTGTTTCTATGTCTCTGTTCATCCACTGTTCCCGAATGCCGAATGAGGGATTCGCCAGAGGAGGCGCGTTCAATTCACGTTCTAATGAATACACGTTCTAATGAATACACGTTCTAATGAATACACGTTCTAAACAATCAACTGCTCAGAAATTAATCAGTGATGTATGAGGTACAGCTCTGTATCTGCAGAGTAGAGCCACAAGGTGTTTCTAATATAGTGGCCGGTTAGAGGATGTAAAGGTGGATGTTTCTAATGAAGTGGCCAGTTATTGGAATCACAAGGTAGGTGTTTCTAATAAAGTGGCCAGTTGGTGAAACCATGAGGTACGTGTTTCTAATAAAGTGGCCAGTTAGTGGAAGTCCAAGGTGGTTGTTTCTAATAAAGTGGCCAGTTAGTGGAAGAACAAGGATGGTGTTTCTAATAAAGTGGCCAGTTAGTGGAAGAACAAGGTTGGTGTTTCTAATAAAGTGGCCAGTTAGTGGAAGTATGACTGAGAATGAGCCACCTCCCTAATAGTATCTGCTCTGTGGGGGTCCTGTGGGGGTCCTGATCAATAAAGAACAGAGTAATAAAGTATACAGAGAATCAGATGAACTACAGTCTGTAAGTGGAGGTCCTGTATGGTCAGTGGAGCTGATACAGTGGTCAGTGAGTGGAGGTCCTGTATGGTCAGTGGAGCTGATACAGTGGACAGTGAGTGGAGGTCCTGTATTGTCAGTGGAGCTGATACAGTGGACAGTGAGTGGAGGTCCTGTATGGTCAGTGGAGCAGATACAGTGGACAGTGAGTGGAGGTCCTGTATGGTCAATGGAGCTGATACAGTGGACAGTGAGTGGAGGTCCTGTGTGGTCAATGGAGCTGATACAGTGGTCAGTGAGTGGAGGTCCTGTATGGTCAGTGGAGCTGATACAGTGGACAGTGAGTGGAGGTCCTGTATTGTCAGTGGAGCTGATACAGTGGACAGTGAGTGGAGGTCCTGTATGGTCAGTGGAGCAGATACAGTGGACAGTGAGTGGAGGTCCTGTATGGTCAATGGAGCTGATACAGTGGACAGTGAGTGGAGGTCCTGTGTGGTCAATGGAGCTGATACAGTGGACAGTGAGTGGAGGTCCTGTATGGTCAGTGGAGCTGATACAGTGTGTGTAGATATGAGGAGGTGGTGGAGCTGATAGAATGAGTGTAGATATGAGGAGGTGGTGGAGCTGATGCAGTGTGTGTAGATATGAGGAGGTGGTGGAGTTGATACAGTGAGTGTAGATATGAGGAGGTGGTGGAGCTGATACAGTGTGTGTAGATATGAGGAGGTGGTGGAGCTGATACAGTGTGTGTAGATATGAGGAGGTGGTGGAGCTGATACAGTGTGTGTAGATATGAGGAGGTGGTGGAGCTGATACAGTGTGTGTAGATATGAGGAGGTGGTGGAGCTGATACAGTGTGTGTAGATATGAGGAGGTGGTGGAGCTGATACAGTGTGTGTAGATATGAGGAGGTGGTGGAGCTGATACAGTGTGTGTAGATATGAGGAGGTGGTGGAGCTGATACAGTGTGTGTAGATATGAGGAGGTGGTGGAGCTGATACAGTGTGTGTAGATATGAGGAGGTGGCGGAGCTGATACAGTGTGTGTAGATATGAGGAGGTGGTGGAGCTGATACAGTGTGTGTAGATATGTGGAGGTGGTGGAGCTGATACAGGGTGTGTAGATATGAGGAGGTGGTGGAGCTGATACAGGGTGTGTAGATATGAGGAGGTGGTGGAGCTGATACAGTGTGTGTAGATATGAGGAGGTGGTGGAGCTGATACAGTGTGTGTAGATATGAGGAGGTGGTGGAGCTGATACAGTGTGTGTAGATATGAGGAGGTGGTGGAGCTGATACAGTGTGTGTAGATATGAGGAGGTGGTGGAGCTGATACAGTGTGTGTAGATATGAGGAGGTGGTGGAGCTGATACAGTGTGTGTAGATATGAGGAGGTGGTGGAGCTGATACAGTGTGTGTAGATATGAGGAGGTGGTGGAGCTGATACAGTGTGTGTAGATATGAGGAGGTGGTGGAGCTGATACAGTGTGTGTAGATATGAGGAGGTGGTGGAGCTGATACAGTGAGTGTAGATATGAGGAGGTGGTGGAGCTGATGCAGTGTGTGTAGATATGAGGAGGTGGTGGAGTTGATACAGTGAGTGTAGATATGAGGAGGTGGTGGAGCTGATACAGTGTGTGTAGGTATAAGGAGGTGGTGGAGCTGATACAGTGTGTGTAGATATGAGGAGGTGGTGGAGCTGATACAATGTGTGTAGATATTAGAAGGTGGTGGAGCTGATACAGGGTGTGTAGATATGAGGAGGTGGTGGAGCTGATACAGGGTGTGTAGATATGAGGAGGTGGTGGAGCTGATACAGGGTGTGTAGATATGTGGAGGTGGTGGAGCTGATACAGGGTGTGTAGATATGAGGAGGTGGGTGGAGCTGATACAGGGTGTGTAGATATGAGGAGGTGGTGGAGCTGATACAGGGTGTGTAGATATGTGGAGGTGGTGGAGCTGATACAGGGTGTGTAGATATGAGGAGGTGGTGGAGCTGATACAGGGTGTGTAGATATGAGGAGGTGGTGGAGCTGATACAGTGTGTGTAGGTATGAGGAGGTGGTGGAGCTGATACAGTGTGTGTAGATATGAGGAGGTGGTGGAGCTGATACAGTGTGTGTAGATATGAGGAGGTGGTGGAGCTGATACAGTGTGTGTAGATATGAGGAGGTGGTGGAGCTGATACAGTGTGTGTAGATATGAGGAGGTGGTGGAGCTGATACAGTGTGTGTAGATATGAGGAGGTGGCGGAGCTGATACAGTGTGTGTAGATATGAGGAGGTGGTGGAGCTGATACAGTGTGTGTAGATATGAGGAGGTGGTGGAGCTGATACAGGGTGTGTAGATATAAGGAAGTGGTGGAGCTGATACAGTGTGTGTAGATATGAGGAGGTGGTGGAGCTGATACAGTGAGTGTAGGTATGAGGAGGTGGTGGAGCTGATACAGTGTGTGTAGATATGAAGAGGTGGTGGAGCTGATACAGTGAGTGTAGATATGAGGAGGTGGTAGAGCTGATACAGTGTGTGTAGATATGAGGAGGTGGTGGAGCTGATACAGTGTGTGTAGATATGAGGAGGTGGTGGAGCTGATACAGTGTGTGTAGATATGAGGAGGTGGTGGAGCTGATACAGTGAGTGTAGATATGAGGAGGTGGTGGAGCTGATAAAGTGTGTGTAGATATGAGGAGGTGGTGGAGCTGATACAGTGTGTGTAGGTATGAGGAGGTGGTGGAGCTGATACAGTGTGTGTAGATATGAGGAGGTGGTGGAGCTGATACAGTGTGTGTAGATATGAGGAGGTGGTGGAGCTGATACAGTGTGTGTAGATATGAGGAGGTGGTGGAGCTGATACAGTGAGTGTAGATATGAGGAGGTGGTGGAGCTGATACAGTGTGTGTAGATATGAGGAGGTGGTGGAGCTGATACAGTGTGTGTAGGTATGAGGAGGTGGTGGAGCTGATACAGTGTGTGTAGATATGAGGAGGTGGTGGAGCTGATACAGTGAGTGTAGATATGAGGAGGTGGTAGAGCTGATACAGTGTGTGTAGATATGAGGAGGTGGTGGAGCTGATACAGTGTGTGTAGATATGAGGAGGTGGTGGAGCTGATGCAGTGTGTGTAGATATGAGGAGGTGGTGGAGTTGATACAGTGAGTGTAGATATGAGGAGGTGGTGGAGCTGATACAGTGTGTGTAGGTATAAGGAGGTGGTGGAGCTGATACAGTGTGTGTAGATATGAGGAGGTGGTGGAGCTGATACAGTGAGTGTAGGTATGAGGAGGTGGTGGAGCTGATACAGTGTGTGTAGATATGAAGAGGTGGTGGAGCTGATACAGTGAGTGTAGATATGAGGAGGTGGTAGAGCTGATACAGTGTGTGTAGATATGAGGAGGTGGTGGAGCTGATACAGTGTGTGTAGATATGAGGAGGTGGTGGAGCTGATACAGTGTGTGTAGATATGAGGAGGTGGTGGAGCTGATACAGTGAGTGTAGATATGAGGAGGTGGTGGAGCTGATAAAGTGTGTGTAGATATGAGGAGGTGGTGGAGCTGATACAGTGTGTGTAGGTATGAGGAGGTGGTGGAGCTGATACAGGGTGTGTAGATATGTGGAGGTGGTGGAGCTGATACAGGGTGTGTAGATATGAGGAGGTGGTGGAGCTGATACAGGGTGTGTAGATATGAGGAGTTGGTGGAGCTGATACAGTGTGTGTATATATGAGGAGGTGGTGGAGCTGATACAGTGTGTGTAGATATGAGGAGGTGGTGGAGCTGATACAGTGTGTGTAGATATGAGGAGGTGGTGGAGCTGATGCAGTGTGTGTAGATATGAGGAGGTGGTGGAGCTTGATACAGTGTGTGTAGATATGAGGAGGTGGTGGAGTTGATACAGTGAGTGTAGATATGAGGAGGTGGTGGAGCTGATACAGTGAGTGTAGATATGAGGAGGTGGTGGAGCTGATACAGTGTGTGTAGATATGAGGAGGTGGTGGAGCTGATACAGTGTGTGTAGGTATGAGGAGGTGGTGGAGCTGATACAGTGTGTGTAGATATGAGGAGGTGGTGGAGCTGATACAGTGTGTGTAGATATGAGGAGGTGGTGGAGCTGATACAGTGAGTGTAGATATGAGGAGGTGGTGGAGCTGATACAGTGTGTGTAGATATGAGGAGGTGGTGGAGCTGATACAGTGTGTGTAGATATGAGGAGGTGGTGGAGCTGATAGCAGTGTGTGTAGATATGAGGAGGTGGTGGAGCTGATACAGTGAGTGTAGATATGAGGAGGTGGTGGAGCTGATACAGTGTGTGTAGGTATAAGGAGGTGGTGGAGCTGATACAGTGTGTGTAGATATGAGGAGGTGGTGGAGCTGATACAGTGAGTGTAGGTATGAGGAGGTGGTGGAGCTGATACAGTGTGTGTAGATATGAGGAGGTGGTGGAGCTGATACAGTGAGTGTAGATATGAGGAGGTGGTGGAGCTGATACAGTGAGTGTAGATATGAGGAGGTGGTGGAGCTGATACAGTGTGTGTAGATATGAGGAGGTGGTGGAGCTGATACAGTGTGTGTAGGTATGAGGAGGTGGTGGAGCTGATACAGTGTGTGTAGGATATGAGGAGGTGGTGGAGCTGATACAGTGTGTGTAGATATGAGGAGGTGGTGGAGCTGATACAGTGTGTGTAGATATGAGGAGGTGGTGGAGCTGATACAGTGTGTGTAGATATGAGGAGGTGGTGGAGCTGATACAGTGAGTGTAGATATGAGGAGGTGGTGGAGCTGATACAGTGTGTGTAGATATGAAGAGGTGGTGGAGCTGATACAGTGAGTGTAGATATGAGGAGGTGGTAGAGCTGATACAGTGTGTGTAGATATGAGGAGGTGGTGGAGCTGATACAGTGTGTGTAGATATGAGGAGGTGGTGGAGCTGATACAGTGTGTGTAGATATGAGGAGGTGGTGGAGCTGATACAGTGAGTGTAGATATGAGGAGGTGGTGGAGCTGATAAAGTGTGTGTAGATATGAGGAGGTGGTGGAGCTGATACAGTGTGTGTAGGTATGAGGAGGTGGTGGAGCTGATACAGGGTGTGTAGATATGTGGAGGTGGTGGAGCTGATACAGGGTGTGTAGATATGAGGAGGTGGTGGAGCTGATACAGTGTGTGTAGATATGAGGAGGTGGTGGAGCTGATACAGTGTGTGTAGATATGAGGAGGTGGTGGAGCTGATGCAGTGTGTGTAGATATGAGGAGGTGGTGGAGTTGATACAGTGTGTGTAGATATGAGGAGGTGGTGGAGTTGATACAGTGAGTGTAGATATGAGGAGGTGGTGGAGCTGATACAGTGAGTGTAGATATGAGGAGGTGGTGGAGCTGATACAGTGTGTGTAGATATGAGGAGGTGGTGGAGCTGATACAGTGTGTGTAGGTATGAGGAGGTGGTGGAGCTGATACAGTGTGTGTAGATATGAGGAGGTGGTGGAGCTGATACAGTGAGTGTAGATATGAGGAGGTGGTAGAGCTGATACAGTGTGTGTAGATATGAGGAGGTGGTGGAGCTGATACAGTGTGTGTAGATATGAGGAGGTGGTGGAGCTGATGCAGTGTGTGTAGATATGAGGAGGTGGTGGAGTTGATACAGTGAGTGTAGATATGAGGAGGTGGTGGAGCTGATACAGTGTGTGTAGGTATAAGGAGGTGGTGGAGCTGATACAGTGTGTGTAGATATGAGGAGGTGGTGGAGCTGATACAGTGAGTGTAGGTATGAGGAGGTGGTGGAGCTGATACAGTGTGTGTAGATATGAGGAGGTGGTGGAGCTGATACAGTGAGTGTAGATATGAGGAGGTGGTGGAGTTGATACAGTGAGTGTAGATATGAGGAGGTGGTGGAGCTGATACAGTGTGTGTAGATATGAGGAGGTGGTGGAGCTGATACAGTGTGTGTAGGTATGAGGAGGTGGTGGAGCTGATACAGTGAGTGTAGATATGAGGAGGTGGTGGAGCTGATACAGTGTGTGTAGATATGAGGAGGTGGTGGAGCTGATACAGTGTGTGTAGATATGAGGAGGTGGTGGAGCTGATACAGTGTGTGTAGGTATGAGGAGGTGGTGGAGCTGATACAGTGTGTGTAGATATGAGGAGGTGGTGGAGCTGATACAGTGAGTGTAGATATGAGGAGGTGGTGGAGCTGATAAAGTGTGTGTAGATATGAGGAGGTGGTGGAGCTGATACAGTGTGTGTAGGTATGAGGAGGTGGTGGAGCTGATACAGGGTGTGTAGATATGTGGAGGTGGTGGAGCTGATACAGGGTGTGTAGATATGAGGAGGTGGTGGAGCTGATACAGTGTGTGTAGATATGAGGAGGTGGTGGAGCTGATACAGTGTGTGTAGATATGAGGAGGTGGTGGAGCTGATACAGTGTGTGTAGGTATGAGGAGGTGGTGGAGCTGATACAGTGTGTGTAGGTATGAGGAGGTGGTGGAGCTGATACAGTGTGTGTAGATATGAGGAGGTGGTGGAGCTGATACAGTGTGTGTAGATATGAGGAGGTGGTGGAGCTGATACAGTGTGTGTAGATATGAGGAGGTGGTGGAGCTGATACAGTGAGTGTAGATATGAGGAGGTGGTGGAGCTGATACAGTGTGTGTAGATATGAAGAGGTGGTGGAGCTGATACAGTGAGTGTAGATATGAGGAGGTGGTAGAGCTGATACAGTGTGTGTAGATATGAGGAGGTGGTGGAGCTGATACAGTGTGTGTAGATATGAGGAGGTGGTGGAGCTGATACAGTGTGTGTAGATATGAGGAGGTGGTGGAGCTGATACAGTGAGTGTAGATATGAGGAGGTGGTGGAGCTGATAAAGTGTGTGTAGATATGAGGAGGTGGTGGAGCTGATACAGTGTGTGTAGGTATGAGGAGGTGGTGGAGCTGATACAGGGTGTGTAGATATGTGGAGGTGGTGGAGCTGATACAGGGTGTGTAGATATGAGGAGGTGGTGGAGCTGATACAGTGTGTGTAGATATGAGGAGGTGGTGGAGCTGATACAGTGTGTGTAGATATGAGGAGGTGGTGGAGCTGATGCAGTGTGTGTAGATATGAGGAGGTGGTGGAGTTGATACAGTGTGTGTAGATATGAGGAGGTGGTGGAGTTGATACAGTGAGTGTAGATATGAGGAGGTGGTGGAGCTGATACAGTGAGTGTAGATATGAGGAGGTGGTGGAGCTGATACAGTGTGTGTAGATATGAGGAGGTGGTGGAGCTGATACAGTGTGTGTAGGTATGAGGAGGTGGTGGAGCTGATACAGTGTGTGTAGATATGAGGAGGTGGTGGAGCTGATACAGTGAGTGTAGATATGAGGAGGTGGTAGAGCTGATACAGTGTGTGTAGATATGAGGAGGTGGTGGAGCTGATACAGTGTGTGTAGATATGAGGAGGTGGTGGAGCTGATGCAGTGTGTGTAGATATGAGGAGGTGGTGGAGTTGATACAGTGAGTGTAGATATGAGGAGGTGGTGGAGCTGATACAGTGTGTGTAGGTATAAGGAGGTGGTGGAGCTGATACAGTGTGTGTAGATATGAGGAGGTGGTGGAGCTGATACAGTGAGTGTAGGTATGAGGAGGTGGTGGAGCTGATACAGTGTGTGTAGATATGAGGAGGTGGTGGAGCTGATACAGTGAGTGTAGATATGAGGAGGTGGTGGAGTTGATACAGTGAGTGTAGATATGAGGAGGTGGTGGAGCTGATACAGTGTGTGTAGATATGAGGAGGTGGTGGAGCTGATACAGTGTGTGTAGGTATGAGGAGGTGGTGGAGCTGATACAGTGAGTGTAGATATGAGGAGGTGGTGGAGCTGATACAGTGTGTGTAGATATGAGGAGGTGGTGGAGCTGATACAGTGTGTGTAGATATGAGGAGGTGGTGGAGCTGATACAGTGTGTGTAGGTATGAGGAGGTGGTGGAGCTGATACAGTGTGTGTAGATATGAGGAGGTGGTGGAGCTCCGGCTCTGAGAGATTCTGGGATAGAGCTTTTAGATCTTCCAGTGGAGGACACTGAAGCAAACCAACTGGGATGCAATTATCTGCAAGACAACAGTTTAGGGTCGTACATGCTGCTCAGCGCTAGAGCTGCTTCTCCTGCAGGATCAGAGATTTCCGGTTCCAGAGAGTGGCACTCCGGAGATTTTCCTTAATGTATGCCTGAACAGGGACGGAGCTGAACGCCTGTAAACTGAAAAATTAATGATCTGACGAGTTCCGGTGGGAAATCAATCGTGCGGAATATGCTGCTGCATGGAGATGCCTCGCGATCACCTTGATGCGGAGCTGGGAACATCTAGACTTTTCAAAGGAAGTTTGTTCAAAAACCTTAGCACAAACTTTATGAGGGATTCTGGGCTGGAATCACGGGGGGCTGGAGCCAATCCCAGCGTCATTGGGTGAAGGGTACCATGGACATGTCACCAGTCCAACACACACTCAAACCTACAGGTAGTTTAGAGTGAGGATCCTAACATGCATGTGTTTGGACTGTGGGAGGAAACCGGAGAACCCGGAGGAACCCACTCACACACAGAGAGAACATACACACTCCACACAGAACCACCCGGACCGGGAATCCAACCCAGATCATCTTACTGTGTGCTGACCAATACACCACCATACTGACCACTACACCACCATACTAACCACTACACCACCATACTGACCACTACACCACCATACTGACCACTACACCACCATACTGACTACTACACCACCATACTGACCACTACACCACCATACTAAGAACTACACCACCGTACTAACCACTACACCACCATACTAACCACTACACCACCATACTGACTACTACACCACCATACTAACCACTACACCACCATACTAACCACTACACCACCATACTAACCACTACACCACCGTACTAACCACTACACCACCATACTAACCACTACACCACCATACTAACCACTACACCACCGTACTAATCACTACACCACCATACTAACCACTACACAACCGTACTAACCACTACACCACCATACTGACTACTACACCACCATACTAACCACTACACCACCGTACTAACCACTACACCACCATACTGAACACTACACCACGGTACTAACCACTACACCACGATACTGACCACTACACCACCATACTAACCACTACACCACCATACTAACACTACACCACCATACTAACCACTACACCACCATACTGACCACTACACCACCATACTAACCACTACACCACTGTACTAACCACTACACCACCATACTAACCACTACACCACCATACTGACTACTACACCACCGTACTGACCACTACACCACCATACTAACCACTACACCACCGTACTAACCACTACACCACCGTACTAACCACTACACTACCATACCAACCACTACACCACCATACTAACCCCTACACCACCGTACTGACCACTACACCACCATACTAACCACTACACCACCGTACTGACCACTACACCACCATACTAACCACTACACCACCATACTAACCCCTACACCACCATACTAACACTAAACCACCGTACTGACCACTACACCACCATACTAACCACTACACCACCATACTAACCCCTACACCACCATACTAACACTACACCACCGTACTAACCACTACACCACCATACTAACCACTACACCACCATACTAAACACTACACCACCATACTGACCACTACACCACCACACTGACCACTACACCACCATACTAACCACTACACCACCGTACTAACCACTACACCACCGTACTAAACACTACACCACCGTACTAACCACTACACCACCGTGCTAACCACTACACCACCGTACTAACCACTACACCACAGTACTAAACACTACACCACCCTACTAACCACTACACCACCATACTAAACACTACACAACCATACTAACCACTACACCACCGTACTAACCACTACACCACCGTACTAACCACTACACCACCATACTAACCACTACACGACCATACTAACACTACATCACCGTATTGACCACTACACCACCGTACTAACCACTACACCACCATACTAACCACTACACCACCGTACTGACCACTACACCACCATACTAACCACTACACCACCATATTAACCACTACACCACCATACTAACCACTACACCACCATACTAACACTACACCACCGTACTGACCACTACACCACCGTACTAACCACTACACCACCGTACTAACCACTACACCACAGTACTAAACACTACACCACCCTACTAACCACTACACCACCATACTAAACACTACACAACCATACTAACCACTACACCACCCTACTAACCACTACACCACCATACTAACCACTACACCACCGTACTAACCACTACACCATCATACTAACCACTACACCACCATACTAACACTACACCACCGTACTGACCACTACACCACCGTACTAACCACTACACCACCATACTAACCACTACACCACCATACTAACCACTACACCACCGTACTGACCACTACACCACCACACTAACCACTACACCACCATACTAACCACTACACCACCGTACTAACCACTACACCACCATACTAACCACTACACCACCACACTAACCACTACACCACCACACTAACCACTACACCACCATACTGACCACTACACCACCGTACTAACCACTACACCACCACACTAACCACTACACCACCACACTAACCACTACACCACCATACTAACCACTACACCACCGTACTAACCACTACACCACCGTACTAACCACTACACCACCGTACTAACCACTACACCACCACACTAACCACTACACCACCATACTGACCACTACACCACCGTACTAACCACTACACCACCATACTAACCACTACACCACCACACTAACCACTACACCACCATACTAACCACTACACCACCATACTAACCACTACACCACCACACTAACCACTACACCACCGTACTAACCACTACACCACCGTACTAACCACTACACCACCGTACTGACCACTACACCACCATACTGACCACTACACCACCATACTAACCACTACACCACCATACTGACCACTACACCACCATACTAACCACTACACCACCATACTAACCACTACACCACCATACTAACCACTACACCACCGTGATAACAGTGCTAAGGGATGCGAGTGGATGCCAGTAACTCATTTCCGTCCTCTTCAGATCCTCCTAAGTTCCAGGTACAGACCCAGGAATCTCACAATCTTGCATCCGACTCAGGCGAACCCTAGGCAGACGTGCTGAGATGTTCACCCACAGTGGAGATCCAGAGACATTTAAAACACCATAGTTCAGTCAAAATAAGAGTGACTGACCTCACACAGTTCAGGATTACAGGACGTTACACTCCCTCTCCAACAACATGGGACTTTTATTTTGTAGTACTCTGAAAACCAGAGACAGTGATGTTCAATATCTGATCTATGAAGGTCTGTAGGTCTATCACTGGATCACTGGATCTATCGCTTAGCTCCTCCCATTTTCCTCTCCAACTCTTTATTTTAAGATCTGCTTATTAATGACTACTACTTTCCTAACATACAGTTTATAATTAATAATAAGCTATTAATAATAACACTTATAAACAGAAAAATAGCATTTCTAAATGAAATGTATTTCTATGATGTTAATAAGCTCTTAAGAGTTTGCTGACTGTCGAGGTACATGTTAATTAATTGTCTATAAATTTGTTAATTTAGGCTTATAAACAGTTATAACACATTAATAACAAGGGCACCAGTAAAGCTAAAGTAAGATCAACTGACCGGTGTAGATGGACATGGGATCACTATTTGGCAAACAGCAGGTCACATGGTGTTGACCTGGATAATAACCATTAATAAACTCACTATAAAGCATCTATAAACCATGTATAAGTGTGAAGCAGTAGGGAGACTGGCCAGCTGGTGAATCTGCCCAGACATCCGTCTGTCGGGGATCTTTTCTGACCGCTGTTCACTCAGAGACTAAATAAATAAGGTCCCGACTCGCCCAGCGAGAGAGACTCAGCAGGTGACTTGCTGTTCAAGTCCAGGCTCAGACGGAGCTTCCTGGAGGATTCACCAGCTCACACTTCTGTTTCACTCCTCTCACTTTCTGGATTCGCCACCTGGAGATGTTTGTGTTTGTTTTTCTACAGATTCAGCCGAAACACACATTTCCTCACATCCCTCTCTCACTTTATTTATTTTCTCCAGTATTCAGTTTTTACATGATCGTATTTCTCTACTCTCTCCAACGTTCTTCAGGGGTTCTAGGTCTCACAGTCTCAACTTTCAATACAAGTCAATAGAACCACATGTTTTCCCAAATTATTGTAAAGCATTTCTTTTGGTCTATTCATTATGAAATTTTCACACAGTAGACATAGCTGTTGCTGCAAATAATGTGGAAATATGACAAAAATTGATTTGTTTTCATTGAACAGCGATAATATATATTTATATCTATATTTATATCATATATTGTGCAAGAAAACTCCTTTTCTGTCAATTTTTATTTTTCTACATTAAGAATTTAATGATGAATGGACCAACAGAAATGCTCCAAAATAGCTTCACTGACTTCAGTGAAGACCTTGTAAGTGAAGATGCTTTTGGCCTGTAAAGTTGTATATAAATAATAAATGTATGCATAGTACATACATATGAACAGATACACAATACATAAACAGATGTTCAACATTATATGCAGTAAGATTAAGATTTTAATCAGAAACACTTTTATGGTTTTTATAATTTGTTTGTATTAAATGTTCTTGCTGCAACATCACAACAACATTTATTTAATACAATTAATTTTTTCCAGTTTCTGTTAAATTTCAATACATTTAAATTCAACTTTTTTATTTTTAATAATTATATAAAAAGTATTTAAAATAAGGCACTTCTTGGTTTCCTCCATAGAGATTTCTGACCATAGATATCAGTTATCTTTACACGCACAGCAGACTTTGCTATTTACATCAGATGTTACAATTCTAACATATAAATCGTCTCTGCTTCAGTGTTAAAGTAATTTTTAGCAAATAAAAATATATAAATAATTAAAATAGAGCATTGCTGTGGTAATGACATCCTGTGTCAGTAAGTACTCAGTGTTACAGGTTGAATGTTATTAGACAGTAACAGTTCTGCCGTAAAGACCGGGACTGATTATATATATATATATATATATATATATATATATATATATATATATATATATATATATATATATATATATATATATATATATATATATAAATGACGGGTCTCTAAAGAAAGTTGTTTCTTTCAGGTCATTGTGAGTCGGTCAGCAAGCCATCAACTGCTGATCTTCAGATACTAAACTAACCTAGAATGTTGTTTCCCTTTTATACTCACTTATTAGTAGAATGTTTTTCAGCTGTGATCACAATTGATCAAGAGTGTCCAAACAACCAATTAGCCCAATAACATTCTTAACTTGGATTGGTGGTCGTACCAGGAGATTTAGACAGAGGACTGAGAATTACTGATAATAGAACTATATGTAAAATAAGCCTCTATACAAAAATAGACTTTAATACAAACATTTTTATTCTTTAAAAATCATCTGATACACTTACATTCATTATGAAATGAACAATATTGTTTGTGAATTGCATGAAAATAGCATGAAATGAAATTCTAAAGTGATCCTAAACTTTTGAGCGGTAGTGTATATATATATTTCATTGCTGTCCAAAGAAAATCATGTTTCACCATTTCTGTTAATTTTTATTTTTTTGCATCCTTTAAACACCACAACTGCAATTTATATTGTGTACAAGTTTCATGATGAATGGACCAAAAGAAATGCTTCAAAATAGATAGTAAACAATTCTGGTTCCATTGACTTCCATTGAAAGTAAAGGCAGTTTTTGATTTTTTCTGTGATTTTTGGAGATACTCTCTTATCTTTGACAGAGACAATATACTATAATATACTCACCAGCCACAAATATTCAGTCTTTAATAGTCAGTGAGCTAATATTAATTTAACCATCTTCATTAAAGTACAATAGGATTTTATACTTTATATTCAATGTTATTTACCAACATTCTGGAACAAATACTTCTCAGATCACTAACTAATACAACATAGTGTAGTTATGTATTCATATAGTCATATATTAACACCAGATGCACCTGTAACTGCAGGTTTAATGGAGAAATATTAACCATATGAAGATGTTTTACTGCATATGAAAAAAACAAAAACGAGAACTCAAACGTGAACCGACTGAACTTACGGTTCTAACAGTGCTGCACTTTCCAGCTGCTCTCAGCGTCACCCATTAGAATTAATTATGCATTAAAATCTGCTCCTGAAATGTAAATGAGTGTTAATTGAAGTGGTTTATGGAGGAATATAATACTCTACTGTATACGTTCATTTATCCAGGTTGTTTAATGACTAATGTGTTCTGTTCCAGCGTATAAGAACATTTACTGAAGTTGCTTATGGACTAATATCTCTTATTTTAGTTTAGAAGCTTGTTTATTGAGGCCTGTCTCTCGGTGTAGTGCATAAAATTGTTGAATTAATTTATGGACTAACATTTCATAATCTAGCACATATGTACAATTTTTAAGGTCAGTTATGGAGTAATATCCCCTGTTCTGGCATATAACAGAATTAGACATCTATTATGAACATAGACATCTATTATGAACTAATATCTTTTGTTATGGCATATAAGAGCATTTCTTAGGGTCAGTTATGGACTAAAATCTCCTGTTCGGGCATATATAAGCTTTTATTGAAGTCAGGTATGGACTAATATCTCTTGTTCTGTCATATAAGAGTATTCCTAGAAGTTAATTATGGACTTATATCTCCTGTAACATATAGAATCATTTCTAGACATCAGTTATCGACTAATATTTCTTGTTCTGGCATATAACAGCATACCTAGACATCAGTTAGCGACTAATATCTCCTTTTATGGCATATAAGAGCATTTCATAGGGTCAGTTATAGACTAACATCTCCTGTTCTGGCATGTAACAGCATTCCTAGACATCAGTTATAAACTAATATCTTCTGTTCTGGCATAAAACTAATATCTCCTGTTATGGCATATAACAGCATTCCTAGACATCAGGTATAGACTAATATCTCCTGTTATGGCATATAACCGCATTCCTAGACATTAGGTATGGACTAATATCTCCTGTTATGGCATATAACAGCATTCCTAGACATCAGTTATAGACTAATATCTCCTGTTCTGGCATAAAACTAATATCTCCTGTTCTGGCATATAACAGCATTCCTAGACATCAGGTATAGACTAATATCTCCTGTTATGGCATATAACAGCATTCCTAGACATCAGGTATGGACTAATATCTCCTGTTCTGGCATATAACAGCATTCCTAGACATCAGTTATAGACTAATATCTCCTGTTATGGCATATAACAGCATTCCTAGACATCAGTTATAGACTAATATCTCCTGTCCTGGCATATAACAGCATTCCTAGACATCAGTTATAGACTAATATCTCCTGTCCTGGCATATAACAGCATTCCTAGACATCAGTTATAGACTAATATCTCCTGTTCTGGCATACAACAGCATTCCAAGACATCAGTTATAGACTAATATCTCCTGTTGTGGCATATAACAACATTCCTAGACATCAGTTATAGACTAATATCTCCTGTTCTGGCATATAACAGCATTCCTAGACATCAGTTATAGACTAATATCTCCTGTCCTGGCATATAACAGCATTCCTAGATATCAGGTATAGACTAATATCTCCTGTTATGGCATATAACAGCATTCCTAGACATCAGTTATAGACTAATACCTCCTATTCTGGCATATAAAAGCATTTCTAGACATCAGGTATGGACTAATATCTCCTGTTATGGCATATAACAGCATTCTTAGGCATCAGTTATAGACTAATATCTCCTGTCCTGGCATATAACAGCATTCCTAGACATCAGTTAAAGACTAATATCTCCTGTCCTGGCATATAACAGCATTCCTAGACATCAGTTATAGACTAATATCTCCTGTTCTGGCATATAACAGCATTCCAAGACATCAGTTATAGACTAATATCTCCTGTTGTGGCATATAACAACATTCCTAGACATCAGTTATAGACTAATATCTCCTGTTCTGGCATATAACAGCATTCTTAGACATCAGTTATAGACTAATATCTCCTGTCCTGGCATATAACAGCATTCCTAGATATCAGGTATAGACTAATATCTCCTGTTCTGACATATAACAGCATTCCTAGACATCAGCTATAGACTAATATCTCCTGTTATGGCATATAACAGCATTCCTAGACATCAGTTATAGACTAATATCTCCTGCCCTGGCATATAACAGCATTCCTAGACATCAGTTATAGACTAATATCTCCTGTTCTGGCATATAACAACATTCCTAGACATCAGTTATAGACTAATATCTTCTTTTCTGGCATATAACAGCATTCCCAGACATCAGTTATAGACTAATATCTCCTGTTATGGCATATAACAACATTCCTAGACATCAGTTATAGATTATTATCTCCTGTCCTGGCATATAACAGCATTCCTAGACATCAGTTATAGACTAATATCTCCTGTTCTGGCATATAACAACATTCCTAGACATCAGTTATAGACTAATATCTCCTGTTCTGGCATATAACAGCAGTCCTAGACATCAGTTATAGACTAATACCTCCTATTCTGGCATATAACAGCATTTCTAGACATCAGGTATGGACTAATATCTCCTGTTATGGCATATAACAACATTCCTAGACATCAGTTATAGACTAATATCTCCTGTTATGGTATATAACTGCATTCCTAGACATCAGTTATCGACTAATATCTCATTTTATGGCATATAAGAGCATTTCATAGGGTCAGATATATACTAATATATTCTGTTATGGCATAAAACAGCATTCCTAGACATCAGTTATCAACTAATATCTCCTATTCTGGCATATAACAGCATTCCTAGACATCAGGTATGGACTAATATCTCCTGTTATGGCATATAACAGCATTCCTAGACATCAGTTATAGACTAATATCTCCTGTTATGGTATATAACAGCATTCCTAGACATCAGTTATCACCTAATATCTCCTATTCTGGCATATAACAGCATTCCTAGACATCAGGTATGGACTAATATCTCCTGTTATGGCATATAACAGCATTCCTAGACATCAGTTATAGACTAATATCTCCTGTTCTGGCATATAACAGCATTCCTAGACATTAGGTATAGACTAATATCTCCTGTTATGGCATATAACAGCATTCCTAGACATCAGTTATAGACTAATATCTCCTGCCCTGGCATATAACAGCATTCCTAGACATCAGTTATAGACTAATATCTCCTGTTATGGCATATAACAACATTCCTAGACATCAGTTATAGACTAATATCTTCTGTTCTGGCATATAACAGCATTCCCAGACATCAGTTATAGACTAATATCTCCTGTTATGGTATATAACAGCATTCCTAGACATCAGTTATCAACTAATATCTCCTATTCTGGCATATAACAGCATTCCTAGACATCAGGTATGGACTAATATCTCCTTTTCTGGCATATAACAGCATTCCTAGACATCAGTTATAGACTAATATCTCCTGTTCTGGCATATGGAAGTACTTTCTCCTGACAGTTGTGGACAGTATAGCTGTTGTTCAAGTATATAAGAGCATTTTTTAAGTTCCTGTTTAAACATAGAGATACATGTTACATGTTACATATAGCAGCATGTATAGAGGTCAGTTATGGACTAATATCTCCTGATCTGTTTTTACCCTTTCATATAAAGTTGAGTTGCGGCGTGTGGTGGTGTTCGTATATACAGTCCAGCGTCAGATGTGAGTTGGTTAGTTATAGAATCTGTTTTATAATACAGAGTAAAACACAGTGGTGGACAGTAAAGCATTACGTTCAGAGCAGAGCTTTTAGGTGATTACTGGAACTCTGGCTGACCCTGCTGCCGGCTGGCGCTCGTGCTGAGTGTTGCAGACAGAGCTGCACTTCTCTTACCGAGATTCAGATGAAAGTGTGTTTCCGGAGAACAAAGCCGGAGCAAGAGATCAGTGCGGAACGCTGAAAAACAAACGCTGGAGCTGTGTTCCTTTCTTCTGCCTTTCATCCTGTGCTGAAATAGTTGTGTTGCACTTCTGTATGTGGCACGGTTCCAACAGGACAAGCGTTTGATGATAATTGTCACCAGATCATTTCAGCAGAGCTAATATTTTTATTTGGTGACAATTACAACCAGTATTAACCACTATTACATCAGACTGCTGCAGAAACACTCTCATATTTCAGTGTATAGAAGTGTTTACTGATGGTGTTTATAGACTAATATCTCCTATTCTAGTGTATAGGAGTGTTTATTGAGGGTGTTTATAGACTAATATCTCCTATTCTAGTGTATAGGAGTGTTTATTGAGGGTGTTTATAGACTAATATCTCCTATTCTAGTCTATAGAAGTGTTTATTGAGGGTGTTTGTGTACTAATATCTCCTATTCTAGTGTATAGGAGTGTTTATTGAGAGTGTTTATAGACTAATATCTCCTATTCTAGTGTATAGGAGTGTTTATTGAGGGTGTTTATGGACTAATGTGAGCAATGTATCACACATAAGATAACTTTCTGTAAGGGAGCTTTTAGATGTGGACGTCTGGTTCCCTTCACCTTCACTGTGAACAGTTCTGTCTTTATCTAGAAGAGTTTTTCGGCCCGAACCTGTTTGAATGACTTCTGAAGAGTTTAATTTTGGAGAAGTGCTGATGAATGGGACTGGAATTCCCCTCGAAGGCAGATGAGGGGTCTGTAATGGGCCAGTATGTGTTGGTGAATATCTGTATTTGCTTGTTCTGGGTGATGAGCTGTGTTTAAGCTGGTGAAGTCATGCTGGTGTTGGCTGCAGTAAAGGAACATGATGTTTCTGTCTTCACAGGAGCCAGGAAAGAACAGCAGACCGAGAGAGAGAGAGAGAGAGAGAGAGAGAGAGAGCAAGAGAGGGCAAAAAAGAGCGAGCAAGAGAGAGAGGTGGAAAAAGAGAAAGAGCAAAAGAGACAGAGTGAGAGAGAGAGAGAGCAAATGAGAGAGAGAGAGAGAGAGAGAGAGAGAGAGAGACATAGAAAATGCTCCACATTTGTTTCCAATAAAGAGTCTGTGTGAAAGTGAGGAGTGTCTGACCGTGAGGAGAGAGAGTGAGGAGTGTCTGAGAGTCAGAAGAGAGTGAGGAGGGAGTGAGAAGCGTCTGAGAGTGAGGAGTGAGAGTGAGGAGTGTATGAGAGTCAGGAGAGAGTGACAGCGAGGAGTGCCTGAGAGTGAGAAGAGAGTGAGAAGTGTCTGAGAGTGAGAAGAGAGTGAGAAGCGTCTAAGAGGTAGGAGAGAGTGAGAGTGAGGAGAGAGTGAGAGTGAGGAGCGTCTGAGAGTGAGAAGAGTATGAGGAGTGTCTGAGAGTGAGAAGAGAGTGAGGAGCGTCAGAGTGAGGAGAGAGTGAGAGGAGTCTAAGGCGGGTGAGAGAGTGAGGAGAGAGTGAGGGTGGTGGAGAAGGCGTGTGAACTTTGCAGGACACGGAGTAATAAATTCCCTTCCTGGGGTGAAGAACATGTTGAATGGTGTTCCTTGTTAAAGCTCCTCAGATGTTCTGGTGTTTCCTGTCGCCGGCTGCTCTGGCAGGACTCGGACTCCACACTCCCCGCAGCGGTCAGCACCGCCGGACACTTCCACTTATCCCCAGAGCTCGACTTTCAGAGATACAGCACTCCCGCTGATCCCTACAGCACCTTCACGTTCCTCATGAGCACTCAGACAGGAACGTCCTGCTGAGCAGATCTTCCAGAAGAAGTTATAAAGCCTGGAATTTACAGTTATTACAGCTGCTGAGAGTAATAAACAGTGTTATTACTATTCACGCGTAGAGAACATCTATTATTACTACATCTATTATACTATTAATACACACCACTAATCAATAAAAATCATTTAAAAATTAGGCTTAATGTTATGAGGCCAACCTCATAAATAGTTAATGAGTGGTTGATTATTGATTATTAGTAATAATATTATTGTAATGATTATTAGTATTGATTATTAAATACATTACTAAGTAATAATTAGCAGTTATAGCACATTAATAGAAAGGGTAATAGTGACCTGGTGAATATGAATGTGTATGGAAGCTGACAGGTTTAATACTGAGTGATGTATATATGAGTGAACAGTATATCAGACTGTGAAGTCACTGTTGTCCTTATTTATGAGTTGTAACTGCTTAATAATGATTTTATGATGTTATAATCTAATTAATAGCCATTAACAAACTTATTTTAAACTATTTTAAAATGGTGCATCAAAATATGAGTTTACTAATGATTATTGGTTGGACCATAGAGACTTTAAGAAGTATCAATAAGCAGTTACAGCATATTAATTGAAAGGACAAAAGTGAGCTCTCGTTAATAAACTTATTTGATATCATGCAGAAATCATACACGTATTCTAAAATAGTACTTATTTAGAAACTAATATAATATAATAATATAACTAATATAACTAATATAATATAATATAATTTATATTATATTATACACAAACACACACATAATTTAAAGTACTACTTTAGAATAAGGCTAGCCATATAAGTAGTTCATTAATTGTTTAAAATATGTTTACTTATGCTTATTAGTTGGGTCATAAACACTTTAAGAAGTATTAATAAGCAGTTATAGCACATAGTAACTAAAGTGAGCTCCCATTAATAAACTCATTATATATCATACAGAAAGCATACATTTATTTTAAAGTAGTACTTACTTAGAAAATAATATAATATAATATAATATAATATAGTATAATATTTAAAGCTATTTTAAAATGGTGCGTCAAAATATGAGTTTACTAATGATTATTGGTTGGATCATAGACACTTTAAAAAAGTATTAATAAGTAGTTATAGCACATAGCAATTAAAGTGAGCTCCCATTAATAAACTAATTTTATATAATACAGACTTATTCTAAATTAGTACTTACTTACAAACTAATATAATATAACTGCCCATGATATGTATTATCATTTATAACATTACATAACATTAATAGTATTGTATTTTATTACATATTAAAAATAATATGTATTATTTTAACAATCCGTAGTTTGTTCTACCTGGTTCATGGTCCTGGAGAACGTGCAGCAGTAAGATGTGAACTATTCTATATTATCAGATATTTACACCACTTAAGATAAGTTGGGTCATAAACACTTTACAGAGTATTAATAAGAAGTTATAGCACATTAATAAAAAGAGCTAAAGTGAGTTTTTCTATATGATAAATATGAATGTGTGTTGAAGCTGAAAGGTTTAATACTGAGTGATGGAAAAAATATATAGTAAGATCTAAAAACATTAAAATCTGAGATTTAACAGAATAGATAAATGAGTATTCATTGTTATTCACTGGGGTCCTTCATATTATAATAGCTCAATAATAATTTTAAGGTGTTTAATTACCAATAATAAACTTATTTTAAATCATCATTCCTATATTCATATCTATTATATGATGATATTTAATAGAAAAAAAGAAAATTAAAATAAAATAAGAAATAATCATCTTAGAAATGAAGTTATAACAGTTTCAACCTGAGAAATATCTAATATTGATTATATTTATGACCATTTCACTTTAAATTAAATTCTTAAATACATATATTTTATAACATATTTTCTACACTTACTATAATTATTCAGTACCTACTACAAATTATTTAGTATCTACTATGAGTTATTCAGTATCGTCTAAAAATCATTCAGTAACTACTATGAGATATTCAGTAACCATTATTTAGTATCCACTGAATTACTCAGTACCTTCCATAAATCATTCAGTACCTTCTATAAATTATTCAGTACCTTCTATAAATTATTCAGTAGGTCTCCTCAGGTTCAGGTCTGGTGGTCTGGCAGTGATGGTCTGGTAAACAGTGGAGTGCAGTGATTCTGGGCGTGTAGGGGTTAAACTCAGGAGGTGCTGAAGTGGTGTTTTTTGAAGGAGCAGTGAAGTGAGGTGTTCCTCCAGCGTACCGTCTGCTGCCCCCACGTCCAGCGAGTATTGTCTCCGGGCCGAGGGGCTCTTCCTCCTAGGACGCAGGGTCGGGTCACACCCAGCCGCCCGGTCCGGACCCGCGAGCTGTTTCCTGCAGACCAGATAACTCGGCCGAGTGAGGAGCGCTGAGATTCAAGACGAGGTTTTTTCCTCTTTCAGAAGATTCTGGAAGATTCAGGACTTTCCCCAAACAGACCCCCGACCCCCCCGCAAATGAACATCAGCGTTTCCTGCTCAGCTGCACACGCACACACACCCACACACACACACACACACATACACACCAACACACACACACACACACACACAAACACACACACATACACACACATACACACACAAACACACTCCACACACACACACACACATACACACACAAACACACACCACACACACACACACAAACACATACCACACACTATCACACACACACACACACACGCACACACACAAACACACACACGCACTCACACACACACACAAACACACACACACACACACACACACTAAAACACAAACACACACACACACACACATACACACACAAACACACGCCACACACACACACACACAAACACACACACGCACACACACACACACCAACAAACACACACTCACACACACAAACACACACACACGCCACACACACACACACACACATGCCACACACACTAACACACGCAAGCCACACACACTCAGTTCCACTGTGTACTTTAGTTTGCGACCTCAGTGAAGAACTGCAGGACCTTTACACACACACACACTAACATACACATACACACACTAACACACACACACTAACACACACACACACCCACTAACACACACACTAACATATACATACACACACACATACACACACATACACACACACCCACTAACACACACACTAACATACACATACACACACTAACACACACACACACACACACACACATACACACACACACACACACACACGCACACACACACATACACACACAAACACACATACACACACACACTAAAACACAAACACACACACACACATACACACACATACACATGCCACACACACACAAACACACACACAAGCCACACACACACACACATGCCACACACACTAACACACACAAGCCACACACACTCAGTTCCACTGTGTACTTTAGTTTGCGACCTCAGTGAAGAACTGCAGGACCTTTACACACACACACTAACATACACATACACACACTAACACACACACACTAACACACACACACACATACACACACATACACACACACCCACTAACACACACACTAACATACACATACACACACTAACACACACACACACACACACACATACACACACACACACACACACACCCACTAACACACACACTAACATACACATACACACACTAACACACACACACTAACACACACACACACACACACACACCCACTAACACACACACTAACATACACATACACACACTAACACACACACACACACACATACACACACATACACACACATACACACACACCCACTAACACACACACTAACATACACATACACACACTAACACACACACACTAACACACACACACACACACATACACACACATACACACACACCCACTAACACACACACACACACACATACACACACACACACAGATACACACACTAACAGGAGTTTAAATATACATTTTACACTCAAAAAAATTATTTAATAAAAAGTAAGAAATTATCTTAAATGTCTAATTTTACTGCAGATCAGACACTTATTATTATAAAAATAATTCAGTATATTCCCAGAAATAATAATTCGTTTATTAATCTTGTAACATTTACTCAACTTCTACATACGTATATTACATATAACATATTTACACTTACTAGAAATTATACAATTCTAAATTAATACTAATTATTCAGTACCTATGAACTTCTTGAATTATTCAGTAACTAGTATAAATGATTCAGTATCTACTATCAATTAATCAGCATCTGTAAATAATTATCTATTAATTATTCAGCATCTGTAAATGATTCATTATCTACTATAAATTATTCAGGATTTACTATGAATTATTCAATAAGTATTATGAGTTATTCAATATCTACTATAATGTGTTCAGTATCTTTAAACTATTCAGTATGTACTATGAGCTATTCAGTATTTACTATAAATTACTCACTTTCTATTATAAACTAGTTAGTATTTATTATTAATTATTCTGTATCTATTCAGGATTGCTCAGTATTTATTACTCATTATTCAGTAACTACTATGAATTATTCAGTATCTATTCAGAATTGTTCAATATTTATTACTGATTATTCCGTAACTACTATGAATTATTCAGTATCTATTCAGAATTGTTTAATATTTATTACTGATTATTCAGTAACTACTATGAATTATTCAGTATCTATTCAGAATTGTTCAGTATTTATTACTGATTATTCAGTAACTACTATGAATTATTCAGTATCTATTCAGAATTGTTCAATATTTATTACTGATTATTCAGTAACTACTATGAATTATTCAGTATCTATTCAGAATTGTTCAGCATTTATTACTGATTATTCAGTAACTACTATGAATTATTCAGTATCTATTCAGAATTGTTCAGTATTTATTACTGATTATTCAGTAACTACTATGAATTATTCAGTATCTATTCAGAATTGTTCAGTATTTATTACTGATTATTCAGTAACTACTATGAATTATTCAGTATCTATTCAGAATTGTTCAGTATTTATTACTGATTATTCAGTAACTACTATGAATTATTCAGTATCTATTCAGAATTGTTCAATATTTATTACTGATTATTCAGTAACTACTATGAATTATTCAGTATCTCTTCAGAATTGTTCAGTATTTATTACAGATTATTCAGTAACTACTATGAATTATTCAGTATCTATTCAGAATTGTTCAGTATTTATTACAGATTATTCAGTAACTACTATGAATTATTCAGTATCTATTCAGAATTGTTCAGTATTTATTACTTATTATTCAGTAACTACTATGAATTATTCAGTATCTATTCAGAATTGTTCAGTATTTACTACTGATTATTCAGTAACTACTATGAATTATTCAGTATCTATTCAGAATTGTTCAGTATTTATTACTGATTATTCAGTAACTACTATGAATTATTCAGTATCTATTCAGAATTGTTCAGTATTTATTACTGATTATTCAGTAACTACTATGAATTATTCAGTATCTATTCAGAATTGTTCAGCATTTATTACTGATTATTCAGTAACTACTATTAATTATTCAGTATCTATTCAGAATTGTTCAGCATTTATTATTGATTATTCAGTAACTACTATGAATTATTCAGTATCTATTCAGAATTGTTCAGCATTTATTACTGATTATTCAGTAACTACTATGAATTATTCAGTAACTACTATGAATTATTCAGTATCTATAATTAATTATTAAGTGTAAACTCCCACAGCTCTTCTGACTGTGTATTTATGTGTATTTATGAAGTTACTGATAAAGAGTGAATATGATTTTATGATATGATGATGATGATTCAGAAGGTTAACTCTGATCAGACCCGGTGGGAGCGGCGGTGCTGACAGCAGTCTGGCTGATATCTGCTGTTAAGAGCTGCTGGACTGTCCTCACTGGCTGCTGCTGATCTGGCTTCTTAGATGTTGGCGAGGCTGGAGTGGACACGAGCGGGGACTCCACTGGACGCACTAGGGGAGCAGCGCTGACCATCAGCACTGCATATTCTCGGAATAATACTTTCCTCATTTCTCTACTCCAGACACGTCAGTCCAGATTAACCCTGTACTTTCAAATATGATTATATTAACATGTGGCTTATAAATATAATAATAAAACTCAGCATCAACCAGCACTCGCTTTTATAACACACGTATATATTAAACACCAGCGCCGGCAGCTCAGACCTAACAGCTCTAACGTCCCCCATAAAAACCTTCACACCCAGTCTCTCCAGCCCACACGCCCCTCATCAGCTTCTCCTGCAGACCACTTTACTGGAGCTGTACCTCAGAAGAACCTCCTTCTGTGAACCTTTTACTGGATAGTTTCTACAGTAACGTGGTCAGTTAGTGGAAGTACAAGGTTGGTGTTTCTAATAAAGTGGCCAGTTAGTGGAAGTACAACGTTGGTGTTTCTAATAAAGTGGCCAGTTAGTGGAAGTACAAGGTTGGTGTTTCTAATAAAGTGGCCAGTTAGTGGAAGCACAAGGTGGGAGTTTCTAATAGAGTGGGTTGGGGGGTTGGGGTAATATGGGCGGGGGGTGTTGGGGGGGTGGGAAACCTGCTATGCTGCCTCTGGATGCCAAAGTCTCCTCCGACAGCTCCTGATTAGCCTAAGGGTCCGGAGTTACAGCGAGGAGTTGGGCGAGCTGCGCGAGGCCTATAAAAGTTAACCGTTTCGCTTTTCTCATTAAGTTCCAGTCAGCTTCCATTTCCCCTCCGAGCCGGACGACCCGGCAGGCTTCGAGATGTGAATTCCAGCCGTGTGGAATTGCGCTTACGGCCCTACATCTGTATTTGAACTGGCCCGTGTCCACGCGGCTCCGGGCCTTAGCAACATGCGACCAGAAAGAAAACATAAATCTGGGACTGGGTGTAGGGGTCTCGCGCTGGACGTCTTTTCAGGACGGGGGGATTTCTCCACGTACCATCATAGAAGCAATATTTAGCGGATGAGGTAAATCCTCCCATCCTCGTTTTCCCATCTGCAGGGCTGAGCATATTTCCTTTGGCAGCGTCTCGGTGCCCCAGTGTTTGTTTTGACTGCGACTGCTTGTTTGGCTACCGGCTGTTTAGCCATTGGTGGCTAATTATGAGCAAACAGGACCAGCGTGTCACGGAAAAAGTGTGCTGGAGCCTTTCGGCATCCCACGCGGCACATGGGTTGCGGTTTAGCCTGAGGACGAGTCCCAGAGGACGAGTCCCAGAGGACGAGTCCCAGAGGACACTGGGAACTGGGAGAAAAAGAGGAAAGAACGTGACAAATATAAACAAACCACTGCTATCTGCTCTCCTGCTGCAGTTCAGTGTAACCATCATCAGACATCTATACATACAACCTACAGCAAAACCTACACAGGCCATAGACTGTAAACCTGTAATAACACTGTTATATAGTGTAATAGTGAGAGTTCAGTTATATATATACTGTTATATAGTGTAATAGTGAGAGTTCAGTATTCAGAACTGTAAACCCGTAATAACACTGTTATATAGTGTAATAGTGAGAGTTCAGTACTCAGAACTGTAAACCCATAATAACGCTGTTATATAGTGTACTACTGAGAGTTCAGTATTCAGAACTGTAAACCCGTAATAACGCTGTTATATAGTGTAATAGTGAGAGTTCAGTACTCAGAACTGTAAACCTGTAATAACACTGTTATATAGTGTAATAGTGAGAGTTCAGTACTCAGAACTGTAAACCCATAATAACGCTGTTATATAGTGTACTACTGAGAGTTCAGTATTCAGAACTGTAAACCCGTAATAACGCTGTTATATAGTGTAATAGTGAGAGTTCAGTACTCAGAACTGTAAACCTGTAATAACACTGTTATATAGTGTAATAGTGAGAGTTCAGTACTCAGAACTGTAAACCCATAATAACGCTGTTATATAGTGTACTACTGAGAGTTCAGTATTCAGAACTGTACACCCGTAATAACGCTGTTATATAGTGTAATAGTGAGAGTTCAGTACTCAGAACTGTAAACCTGTAATAACGCTGTTATATAGTGTAATAGTAAGAGTTCAGTACTCAGAGCTGTAAACCTGTAATAACGCTGTTCTATAGTGTAATAGTGAGAGTTCAGTACTCAGAGCTGTAAACCTGTAATAACGCTGTTCTATTGTGTAATAGTGAGAGTTCAGTACTCAGAACTGTAAACCTGTAATAACGCTGTTCTATAGTGTAATAGTGAGAGTTCAGTACTCAGAACTGTAAACCTGTAATAACGCTGTTCTATAGTGTAATAGTGAGAGTTCAGTACTCAGAACTGTAAACCTGTAATAACAATGTTATATAGTGTAATAGTGAGAGTTTAGTACTCAGAACTGTAAACTTGTAATAACACTGTTATATAGTGTAATAGTGAGAGTTCAGTACTCAGAACTGTAAACCTGTAATAACACTGTTATATAGTGTACTAGTGAGAGTTTAGTACTCAGAACTGTAAACCTGTAATAACACTGTTATATAGTGTACTAGTGAGAGTTTAGTACTCAGAACTGTAAACCTGTAATAACACTGTTATATAGTGTACTAGTGAGAGTTCAGTACTCAGAACTGCAAACATGTAATAACACTGTTATATAGTGTACTAGTGAGAGTTCAGTACTCATAACTGTAAACCTGTAATAACATGGTTATATAGTGTAATAATGAGAGTTTCATTACTCAGAACTGTAAACATGTAATAACACTGTTATATAGTGTAATAGTGAGAGTTCCGTACTCAGAACTGTAAACCTGTAATAACACTGGTATATAGTGTACTAGTGAGAGTTCAGTTATATATATACTGTTATATAGTGTAATAGTGAGAGTTCAGTACTCAGAACTGTAAACCTGTAATAAACACTATTCTATAGTGTTATAGTGAGAGTTCAGTACTCAGAGCTGTAAACCCGTAATAACGCTGTTATATAGTGTAGTAGTGAAAGTTCAGTACTCAGAACTGTAAACATGTAATAACGCTGTTCTATAGTGTAATAGTGAGAGTTCAGTACTCAGAACTGTAAACCTGTAATAACGCTGTTCTATAGTGTAATAGTGAGAGTTCAGTACTCAGAGCTGTAAACCTGTAATAACACTGTTATATAGTGCAGTAGTGAAAGTTCAGTACTCAGAACTGTAAACCTATAATAACGCTGTTCTATAGTGTAATAGTGAGAGTTCAGTACTCAGAGCTGTAAACCTGTAATAACGCTGTTCTATAGTGTAATAGTGAGAGTTCAGCACTCAGAGCTGTAAACCTGTAATAACGCTGTTATATAGTGTAGTAGTGAAAGTTCAGTACTCAGAACTGTAAACCTGTAATAACGCTGTTCTATAGTGTAATAGTGAGAGTTCAGTACTCAGAACTGTAAACCTGTAATAACGCTGTCCTATAGTGTAATAGTGAGAGTTCAGTACTCAGAACTGTAAACCTGTAATAACGCTGTTATATAGTGTAGTAGTGAGAGTTCAGTACTCAGAACTGTAAACCTGTAATAACGCTGTTCTATAGTGTAATAGTGAGAGTTCAGTACTCAGAACTGTAAACCTGTAATAACACTGTTATATAGTGTAATAGTGAGAGTTTAGTACTCAGAACTGTAAACTTGTAATAACACTGCTATATAGTGTAATAGTGAGAGTTCAGTACGCAGAACTGTAAACATGTAATAACACTGTTATATAGTGTACTAGTGAGAGTTCAGTACTCAGAACTGTAAACCTGTAATAACATGGTTATATAGTGTAATAATGAGAGTTTCATTACTCAGAACTGTAAACATGTAATAACACTGTTATATAGTGTAATAGTGAGAGTTCAGTACTCAGTACTGTAAACCTGTAATAACGCGGTTATATAGTGTAATAGTGAGAGTTCAGTACTCAGAACTGTAAACCTGTAATAACATGGTTATATAGTGTAATAGTGAGAGTTCAGTACTCAGAACTGTAAACCTGTAATAATATGGTTATATAGTGTAATAGTGAGAGTTCAGTACTCAGAACTGTAAACCTGTAATAACATGGTTATATAGTGTAATAGTGAGAGTTCAGTACTCAGATGGATGCCGAGGCTTCTTAGGTTGGGTAGATTGTGACGGTATCTCAGTTGATCTAGTTCACTCGGTTGTGTATTCTCCTAATTTGGTTTGGTGTGGTGGGCGTTGTTGGTGGGCTTGAATGAAAATGCAATACACTCTAAAGTACCTCACATCCTCTATATTAATCCAAACCAGATTTAACTCTGTTTCTTTACTTTTCTTTCTGAGATAGTGACCGCGCTCCTGTCCTGCCAAACACTGTTGGCACCAACCAGTTCTCCTCTTCATTCGTGCCATCTGCTACACCCTCGACTGCTACATCACTGTATCATCCAGATGTTCCACCTGTGCAGGTTCTAAACCGTTTACCATCCAGACTCAGACTCTACTCTACAAAGTTCTACTTTGATTAAAGGAGGACAGGTCTCCACTTGTGAGTCTTGGTTCCTCCCAGGGTTTCTTTCTGTAGTCCTGAGGGAGTTCTTCTTGTTCTTCAAACTTGACTTGATCTATAAATACTTATCTGTTCCATCACCTCCACTAAATGATGTACAGCTCCGCTCACGCTCACCCATCAAAACACCCCATCGTGAGTAGGTTTAGTAGAGGTAACTGAATATTCAGACTGAAGTTCTGAAGTTTATGCTGCTGTAAGACGCGGTGAGAGGATTTGAGATGATTCTGCTCTACAGGATGTTCTGTTGCAGAAATTAAAGCTGAGGAACAGTGTAAACACTCGGGCTACAGAGCGGAGACATGAAGCACGGAACACTGAACAGAGACATTAAACATTAAGATGTTCAGCGCAGAACTCAGTGAGGGTCTTTTTGTGCAGAAGGACCCCGAGGGGTTCAAAGTCAGCGCAGCAAGAAAAACATTAGATATGAGACAAACGCCTTCAACTCAGATCTGAAGATAAGATACAGTCGTAGAGTGTGAGGTGTAGGAGGTGTGACTGTATATGATGTGGGGTCAGTGTGTGGTGTAGGAGGTGTGACTGTATATGGTGTGAGGTCAGTGTGTGGTGTAGGAGGTGTGACTGTATATGATGTGGGGTCAGTGTGTGAGGTGTAGGAGGTGTGACTGTATATGATGTGGGGTCAGTGTGTGGTGTAGGAGCTGTGACTGTATATGATGTGGGGTCAGTGTGAGGTGTAGGAGGTGTGACTGTATATGGTGTGGGGTCAGTGTGAGGTGTAGGAGCTGTGACTGTATATGATGTGAGGTCAGTGTGAGGTGTAGGAGGTGTGACTGTATATGATGTGGGGTCAGTGTGAGGTGTAAGAGCTGGGACTGTATATGATGTGGGGTCAGTGTGTGGTGTAGGAGGTGTGACTGTATATGATGTGGGGTCAGTGTGAGGTGTAGGAGGTGTGACTGTATATGATGTGGGGTCAGTGTGAGGTGTAGGAGCTGTGACTGTATATGATGTGGGGTCAGTGTGAGGTGTAGGAGCTGTGACTGTATATGATATGGGGTCAGTGTGAGGTGTAGGAGGTGTGACTGTACATGACGTGGGGTCAGTGTGTGGTGTAGGAGTTGTGACTGTATATGATGTGGGGTCAGTGTGTGGTGTAGGAGGTGTGACTGTATATGATGTGGGGTCAGTGTGTGGTGTAGGAGGTGTGACTGTATATGATGTGGGGTCAGTGTGTGGTGTAGGAGGTGTGACTGTATATGGTGTGGGGTCAGTGTGAGGTGTAGGAGGTGTGACTGTATATGGTGTGGGGTCAGTGTGAGGTGTAGGAGGTGTGACTGTATATGATGTGGGGTCAGTGTGAGGTGTAGGAGGTGTGACTGTATATGGTGTGGGGTCAGTGTGAGGTGTAGGAGGTGTGACTGTATATGATGTGGGGTCAGTGTGTGAAGTGTAGGAGGTGTGACTGTATATGATGTGGGGTCAGTGTGTGGTGTAGGAGCTGTGACTGTATATGATGTGGGGTCAGTGTGTGGTGTAGGAGGTGTGACTGTATATGATGTGGGGTCAGTGTGAGGTGTAGGAGGTGTGACTGTATATGATGTGGGGTCAGTTTGTGAGGTGTAGGAGGTGTGACTGTATATGATGTGGGGTCAGTGTGAGGTGTAGGAGGTGTGACTGTATATGATGTGGGGTCAGTGTGAGGTGTAGGAGCTGTGACTGTATATGATGTGGGGTCAGTGTGTGGTGTAGGAAGTGTGACTGTATATGATGTGGGGTCAGTGTGTGGTGTAGGAGGTGTGACTGTATAGGATGTGAGGTCAGTGTGTGGTGTAGGAGCTGTGACTGTATATGATGTGGGGTCAGTGTGTGGTGTAGGAGGTGTGATTGTATATGATGTGGGGTCAGTGTGAGGTGTAGGAGGTGTGACTGTATATGGTGTGGGGTCAGTGTGAGGTGTAGGAGGTGTGACTGTATATGATGTGGGGTCAGTGTGAGGTGTAGGAGGTGTGACTGTATATGGTGTGGGGTCAGTGTGAGGTGTAGGAGGTGTGACTGTATATGATGTGGGGTCAGTGTGAGGTGTAGGAGGTGTGACTGTATATGGTGTGGGGTCAGTGTGAGGTGTAGGAGGTGTGACTGTATATGATGTGGGGTCAGTGTGAGGTGTAGGAGGTGTGACTGTATATGGTGTGGGGTCAGTGTGAGGTGTAGGAGGTGTGACTGTATATGATGTGGGGTCAGTGTGTGAAGTGTAGGAGGTGTGACTGTATATGATGTGAGGTCAGTGTGAGGTGTAGTAGCTGTGACTGTATATGATGTGGGGTCAGTGTGTGGTGTAGGAGGTGTGACTGTATATGATGTGGGGTCAGTGTGAGGTGTAGGAGGTGTGACTGTATATGATGTGGGGTCAGTTTGTGAGGTGTAGGAGGTGTGACTGTATATGATGTGGGGTCAGTGTGAGGTGTAGGAGGTGTGACTGTATATGATGTGGGGTCAGTGTGAGGTGTAGGAGCTGTGACTGTATATGATGTGGGGTCAGTGTGTGGTGTAGGAAGTGTGACTGTATATGATGTGGGGTCAGTGTGTGGTGTAGGAGGTGTGACTGTATAGGATGTGAGGTCAGTGTGTGGTGTAGGAGCTGTGACTGTATATGATGTGGGGTCAGTGTGTGGTGTAGGAGGTGTGATTGTATATGATGTGGGGTCAGTGTGAGGTGTAGGAGCTGTGACCGTATATGATGTGGGGTCAGTGTGAGGTGTAGGAGCTGTGACTGTATATGATGTGGGGTCAGTGTGTGGTGTAGGAGGTGTGACTGTATATGATGTGGGGTCAGTGTGAGGTGCAGGAGGTGTGACTGTATATGATGTGGGGTCAGTGTGAGGTGTAGGAGCTGTGACTGTATATGATGTGGGGTCAGTGTGAGGTGTAGGAGGTGTGACTGTATATGATGTGGGGTCAGTGTGAGGTGTAGTAGCTGTGACTGTATATGATGTGGGGTCAGTGTGAGGTGTAGGAGGTGTGACTGTATATGATGTGGGGTCAGTGTGAGGTGTAGGAGCTGGGACTGTATATGATGTGGGGTCAGTGTGTGGTGAAGGAGGTGTGACTGTATATGATGTGGGGTCAGTGTGTGGTGTAGGAGGTGTGACTGTATATGATGTGGGGTCGGTGTGAGGTGTAGGAGGTGTGACTGTATATGATGTGGGGTCAGTGTGTGGTGTAGGAGGTGTGACTGTATATGATGTGGGGTCAGTGTGAGGTGTAGGAGGTGTGACTGTATATGATGTGGGGTCAGTGTGAGGTGTAGGAGCTGTGATTGTATATGGTGTGGGGTCAGTGTGAGGTGTAGGAGGTGTGATTGTATATGATGTGGGGTCAGAGTGAGGTGTAGGAGGTGTGATTGTATATGGTGTGGGGTCAGTGTGAGGTGTAGGAGGTGTGACTGTATATGATGTGGGGTCAGTGTGAGGTGTAGGAGGTGTGACTGTATATGATGTGGGGTCAGTGTGAGGTGTAGTAGCTGTGACTGTATATGATGTGGGGTCAGTGTGTGGTGTAGGAGGTGTGACTGTATGTGATGTGGGGTCAGTGTGAGGTGTAGGAGCTGTGACTGTATATGATGTGGGGTCAGTGTGTGGTGTAGGAGAAGTGACTGTATATGATGTGGGGTCAGTGTGAGGTGTAGGAGCTGTGACTGTATATGATGTGGGGTCAGTGTGTGGTGTAGGAGTTGTCACTGTATATGATGTGGGGTCAGTGTGAGGTGTAGGAGGTGTGACTGTATATGATGTGGGGTCAGTGTGAGGTGTAGGAGGTGTGACTGTATATGATGTGGGGTCAGTGTGAGGTGTAGGAGGTTTAACTGTATATGATGTGGGGTCAGTGTGAGGTGTAGGAGGTTTAACTGTATATGATGTGGGGTCAGTGTGAGGTATAGGGGGTGTGACTGTATATGATGTGGGGTCAGTGTGAGGTGTAGGAGCTGTGACTGTATATGATGTGGGGTCAGTGTGTGGTGTAGGAGGTGTGACTGTATATGATGTGGGGTCAGTGTGTGGTGTAGGAGGTGTGACTGTATATGATGTGAGGTCAGTGTGTGGTGTAGGAGCTGTGACTGTATATGATGTGGGGTCAGTGTGAGGTGTAGGAGGTGTGACTGTATATGATGTGGGGTCAGTGTGAGGTGTAGGAGGTGTGACTGTATATGGTGTGGGGTCAGTGTGAGGTGTAGGAGGTGTGACTGTATATGATGTGGGGTCAGTGTGAGGTGTAGGAGGTGTGATTGTATATGGTGTGGGGTCAGTGTGAGGTGTAGTAGCTGTGACTGTATATGATGTGGGGTAAGTGTGAGGTGTAGGAGGTGTGACTGTATATGATGTGGGGTAAGTGTGAGGTGTAGGAGCTGTGACTGTATATGATGTGGGGTCAGTGTGAGGTGTAGGAGGTGTGACTGTATATGATGTGGGGTAAGTGTGAGGTGTAGGAGGTGTGACTGTATATGATGTGGGGTCAGTGTGAGGTGTAGGAGGTGTGACTGTATATGATGTGGGGTCAGTGTGAGGTGTAGGAGCTGTGACTGTATATGATGTGGGGTAAGTGTGAGGTGTAGGAGCTGTGACTGTATATGATGTGGGGTCAGTGTGAGGTGTAGGAGGTGTGACTGTATATGATGTGGGGTCAGTGTGAGGTGTAGGAGGTGTGACTGTATATGATGTGGGGTCAGTGTGAGGTGTAGGAGCTGGGACTGTATATGATGTGGGGTAAGTGTGAGGTGTAGGAGCTGTGACTGTATATGATGTGGGGTCAGTGTGAGGTGTAGGAGGTGTGACTGTATATGATGTGGGGTCAGTGTGAGGTGTAGGAGGTGTGACTGTATATGATGTGGGGTCAGTGTGAGGTGTAGGAGCTGGGACTGTATATGATGTGGGGTCAGTGTGTGGTGTAGGAGGTGGGACTGTATATGATGTGGGGTCAGTGTGTGGTGTAGGAGGTGTGACTGTATATGATGTGGGGTCAGTGTGAGGTGTAGGAGGTGGGACTGTATATGATGTGGGGTCAGTGTGAGGTGTAGGAGCTGGGACTGTATATGATGTGGGGTCAGTGTGTGGTGTAGGAGCTGTGACTGTATATGATGTGGGGTCAGTGTGTGATGTAGGAGGTGTGACTGTATATGATGTGGGGTCAGTGTGAGGTGTAGGAGGTGTGACTGTATATGATGTGGGGTCAGTGTGAGGTGTAGGAGGTGTGACTGTATATGATGTGGGGTCAGTGTGAGGTGTAGGAGGTGTGACTGTATATGATGTGGGGTCAGTGTGAGGTGTAGGAGGTTTAACTGTATATGATGTGGGGTCAGTGTGAGGTGTAGGAGCTGGGACTGTATATGATGTGGGGTCAGTGTGAGGTGTAGGAGCTGGGACTGTATATGATGTGGGGTCAGTGTGTGGTGTAGGAGCTGTGACTGTATATGATGTGGGGTCAGTGTGTGATGTAGGAGGTGTGACTGTATATGATGTGGGGTCAGTGTGAGGTGTAGGAGGTGTGACTGTATATGATGTGGGGTCAGTGTGAGGTGTAGGAGGTGTGACTGTATATGATGTGGGGTCAGTGTGAGGTGTAGGAGGTGTGACTGTATATGATGTGGGGTCAGTGTGAGGTGTAGGAGCTGGGACTGTATATGATGTGGGGTCTTCTTTGTTTAGATAGGTGTGTTACGGTGAATACGGTTACGCTTAAGAAGATCTCCAGAGTTCTATTGTCTGAGTCTGTCATCAGAGCGGAAGTAGGACGGTCCGGGGGGGGAGATGAGCAGAGGCGTGGGGAGATGCTCAAACCCCTTTGCCTGAATGACTGGATGACTGTGGAGGAACTTCTCAGCCTGTCCTGCGTCTGAAGGCTCTGTTCTTCTTCTCGTTTTGAGGTGCTTTGATCTCAAATCCCCAGAAAAACACTGAGGAAAACACAAATCCTATAAAATTGTGCTTAAGTACGTGGAACCGAGCGGATGGAACCCGTCACTGCCCACCGCTGGGCCTGTAATAAGCACATAAAGCTGAATTCTAATCAGTCCAAGCTGAACCATATGTTGAGCAGGTCACCACTCCTGAGGCCTCCTCAGCTCAAACAGGCTCCTGACTGGGTTCCAGCTGAGCCGATCACAGTCACTGGGTCTGTCTGTGAACCTACTCTGCGGTTCCTTTATCCCTTAAATATACTGACTACTGAGGTTCCTTCCTTCGGCTGAATTGAAAGGAAGCACTGAGCGGTTCCTCACGTTCTAAGACAATCTCACGATGCAATGCAAGCAGAACAAGCAGAGCTCCGAGCAGTGACATCATTTTCAGATGTAAGTGATCAGCAGCAGCGCTCGTCTGACTACAGCACCTCCAAACTCCTCCAGAACATCAACCATCACAACTGAATACTAACTAAATATGAGTGGTAGTGGAAGCAGGTTCTAGATAATTAGGTGTAAATGTGTGCAGAATTGTGAGCAGGTTTTAGACAACTGAATGCGAGTGGTACTGTAAGTAGGTTCTAGATAACTGAATTTTAGTGGTAGCGTAAGCCAGTTTTAGATAACTGAATGTGGACATGAGTGGGATTGTGAGCGGGTTTGAGACAACTGAACATAAGTGGTAGCGTACGCAGGTTCTAGATAACTGAATGTAAGTGGTAGCATAAGCAGGTTTTAGACATGAGTGAGAATATGAGCGTGAGTGTAAGCAGGTTCCAGATAACTGAACGAGTGGTAGGATGAGCAGGTTCTAGATAACTGAATGTGAGTGGTAGCATAAGCAGGTTCTAGATAACTGAATGTGAGCAGTTGAAGAAACCGGTTTTAGTGTGAATATAAGCGGTAGTGTACGTAAGTTCCAGATAACTGAATGTAAGTTGTAGTTTAAGCAGGTTCTAGATAACTGAGTGTGTGGAAACATATGTGCGGAATTGTGAGGTTTGAGACAATTGAACGTGAGAGGTAGTGTAAGCAGGTTCTAGATATCTGAATATAAGTCATAGTGTTTGCAGGTTCTAGATTGCTGAATATGAGTGATAGCGTAATCAGGTTGTAGATAATGAAATATGGTTTAGTATAGGCAGGTTCTAGACAGCTGAGTGTGAATATGTGTGGTACTGTAAACAGGTTCTGGATAACTGAAAATGTGTGGTTGTGTAAACAGGTTTTAGATAACTGAGTGTGAATATGTGTGGTGTTGTGAGCAGGTTCTGGATAACTGAACATAAGTGGTAGTGTACTCAGGTTCTAGATAACTAAATATTATGGAATTTACAGAGATGCAGCCCAGATAAAAGTGACACTCCATCCTAAACTGGAAAATTCAGGTTTAGAATGAAGTAATGTTAAAGTCAGCTGGCAGAGCATCAGACGCTGAGCCGACTGACCCCTGAGCCACAGCTGCTCGGGCTAAAGGCTTCTCAGCAGCTTTTGTTTTCCATAAAACAGCGTGAGTCCTGGATGAGAACCGGGGTTCCACCGATAGCATTAAACACTAAAACAATCAGCCATTAACTCTGGGTGTGGTGAACGTCTGCATCAGGCCAACACGCTCTAGCGGCCAGGCCCTCGCTCCTCACTCTCACAGGAGAAAAACCCAAACCAGCCGCTGCCAGCCGGGCCGGCCGTGTTTACCTCACAGAGGCGGGGCAGGTACTCACTGGAGGGGGGAGAAGTGAGTCTCCAGGGGCCTCTAACCGAGGAAGAGAGGAGAGGAGGCAGTTCAGAGAGTAAAGCTTCCAGTGAGAGTCAGACAGGTAGGTGATAAACTGCAGCACAGCGCGTTATATTCCAAAGTGAAACAAGCAGGTGGTCTTGGGGGTCCCGCATGTCTTTGAACATCTGAACACAGCAGCTGCCGTTTACATTGTGTAAACATTCCATGATGAATGGACCAATAGAAACGCTCCAACATAGCTTGGAACAGAATCTGGTTCTTCTTCTGGACTTCCATTGACTCTTTTGGAGATGCTTTTGTTTTTTATTGGACAGCAACAACATCCATGTTGAACACGATGAAAATGGTGGTGGTGTGTGTTGTGCTGGTGTGAGTGGATCAGACAGTGTATAAATACCTCAGTGTCACTGCTGGACTGAGAATCGTCCACCAACCAAAACTATCCAGACAGCAGTGTCCTGTGGGCGGCGTCCTGTGTCCACTGATGAAGAACTAGAGGAACACAAACTGTGCAGCAGCAGATGAGCTACTGTCTCTGACTTTACATCTACAAGGTGGACCAGCAAGTAGTAGGAGTGTCTAATAGAGTGGACAGTTAGTGGACATAGTGTTTAAACACTCCAGCAGCAGCACTGCTGTGTCTGATCCAGTCACACCAGCACCACGTCAGTGTGACTGCAGTGCTGAGAATGATCCACCTCCCTAATATTATCTGCTCTGTGGTGGTCCTGTGGGGGTCCTGATCATTTAAAGAACAGAGTAATTAAAAGAGCTACAGTCTGTAAGTATATATATATATATATATATATATATATATATATATATGTGTGTGTGTGTGTGTGTGTGTGTGTGTGTGTGTGTGTGAGTTCACCAACACAACTTCCTCTCGTCTAAGAAGCTTGGTGAAAGTTTGGGTGTTGAGGTTGTTTCAGAAACAGATTTTCAGCTTCCGTTTAAAAAGCGAATCTATAAAAATCAGTAAACAGTAACGAGTGACATCAGCAGAATCTGTTCAGGCTGTAAACTTGTGCAGCGTATCTGAGGCTTAGCCAGCCGAGAGCGTCTGGCAGGCTGATAAAAGCCGGCTGATCATTTCCAGGTGAACCTTTTCAATCTGCTCAGCACGGCATGCGCTCCACCCACAGCATTTCTGGCACATTCAGACCTGAAAACACGACCTGCTTCAGCAGAAAACGCTGGTCCTCAAAGTTCCTCCTTTAGACACACATACAACTACATGTACATTAAACACAGACCAGGAGGTTCAAACCTGCTGACCATACAGACTCCACACAGACACTGGGAGACCGTACACACTCCACACAGACACTGGGAGACCGTACACACTCCACACAGACACTGGTAGACCATACAAACTCCACACAGACACTGGGAGACCATACACACTCCACACAGACACTGGGAGACCATACACACTCCACACAGACACTGGAAGACCATACACACTCCACACAGACACTGGGAGACCATACACACTCCACACAGACACTGGGAGACCATACACACTCCACATAGGCACTGGGAGACCATACACACTCCACACAGACACTGGGAGACCATACACACTCCACACAGACACTGGGAGACCATACACACTCCACACAGACACTGGGAGACCATACAACCTCCATACAGACACTGAGAGACCATACACACTCCACACAGACACTGGGAGACCATACACACTCCACACAGACACTGGGAGACCCTACACACTCCACACAGACACTGGAAGACCATACACACTCCACACAGACACTGAGAGACCATACACACTCCACACAGACACTGGAAGACCATACACACTCCACACAGACACTGAGAGACCATACACACTCCACACAGACACTGGGAGACCATACACACTCCACACAGACACTGGGAGACCATACACACTCCACACAGACACTGAGAGACCATACACACTCCACACAGACACTGGGAGACCAAAGTGGCAAATGCTAATGTTCATGAGTGCAGCATCAGGAGAACACTGGCCAACACTGGTGTGAATGACAGGAGAAACTCACTGACCTCCAAACGGAACATCACTGACCATCTGCAGTTTTAGTAAAATCATGTGGACTATGTTCTGTAGATGGATGAGACCAAAACAGATCTTTCTGGTTTATTTGAGAAAGTTAAGTCTGGAGAAACACTGCATTCTGGCATAAGAACCTGAGCTCGTCTGTGAAACATGGTGGTGGGAGTATCAGGTTTGGGACTGTTTTGCTGGGTCATCATTGACGAAACACAGAATTCTGAATTCAACAGTGAACATCAGTCTGTGAACTGGGTCTCAGGAGAACATGGGTCCCTACAGCAGGAGAACGGCCCTAAACACCCTAAAGTTGTTCTACCAAAGTTGATTAAAGAAGAATGAAGTTAAAGTCGCACCCGAAAGTTCAGACCTTAGTCCTGTAGAGATGTTGGACCTGAAGTGAGCAGCTCATGTGAGGAAACCCACCAACAAATTGGGTAGTTGTCACTGTACCCAACCCAACACTCCTGCCAACAACATTCCCACTATTCACATCAACCGGGAGGAGTCAGGTAGGGGCCTCCCAACATTTGAGCCCTGGGGGCCAATAACCCAGGCCTGAGTGCCGCAAACAAGGACATGGAGGTCAAACATCTTCTCGTTTGGTGGATTTGAATGAGCAGTTTTCTCTCTTCTGGGCCGGAAACTGAGCGTGTTGGGATAATCCAGACTCCATTCCCTCGTCGTGTCATTGGTTTAGGAAAGAGTGGAAATTTCACTCCGCTCTCCAAACCCTGGTGGACAGAAATCATCCTTTAATCCTGGAAACGTCACGGGTTTTAATATATGCTCCCCTAAAGTTTCCCTTTGTGTGGAGAGCGAGCGTGAAGAAATGCACGAGTGCCCCGAGCAGAAGGTTTATATATGCTCGTTCGGAAGCCTCACATACGGACCGGCAGCGCGTTCCAGAGCCAAGCCGTCCACCGTCCGGCCGCCCGCTGCCAAACACATCCACTCTGTTATGTTTGGATACAATCCTGGCATGTAACATCCAAATGATGCTGTTAGCTGCCGAAGCTGTTCAGATGTCTGTAGGAGAAGATGGATGAGATCACATATGTTTCTGGAAAATCACAAAACCTCACCTGTGGTGGTTAAGCGGAGGAGAAGAGGAGCGCATTCCTTCATGTTGACTGTACCCTTCTCTCACTACTGGGCTGATATATGATCCGTCCTCGTGAAGCTCTGGCTCAAATGTGCTGGCAAATGGGAGGAAGACAGCAGGAGGGGTCTTGAGATACATGGACTCACTGGGCTGGATGGATGGGCTGGAGATGCAACTGCTAATATGAAAACTCTCGATACTCCTGTAGATCTGTAGAGCTGATGTAGCTTGAAAACCCAGGTTCTTCATCTCAGAGCTGTATGTGCTGCACTGGCAACGTAAACAAAAAAAAGCTGGTGAAGGATTGATGGAGGTAACGTGTGATCAGCTGCTTGGTGAACCTTGTTGGGTTTTCCGTACAACTAGGCAATGGGAATGGAGTCAGCGATGGAGAAAGGAAAACACTGCATTCCAGCAGAAGAACCTGATCCCATCTGTGAAACGTGGTGGTGGGAGTATCAGAACAAACAGCAAGACAACGAGCCTAAACACACAAGTGGTTCTACCAAAGATGGTCAAAGAAGAATAAAGTGAATGTTTGGAGTGACCGAGACAAAGTCCAGACCTTAATCCTGTAGAAAGTTTGGAGCTGAAGTGAGAAGCTCATGTGAGGAAACCCACCAACATTCCAGAGCTGGAGCTGTTCTGTGATGGGAGGAAGTAATACTTCAGTAGGAGGGGTCTTGGGATAGATGGACTTGCTGGGCTGGATGGATGGGCTCGAGACACAACTGCTAATATCAAAACTCTCAATACTTCTGTAGATCTGTGAACCTGTAGGTCAGGGCTGCATGTGCTGCACTAGAAACATAAACCAAAAACACTGGAGAATTGATGGAGGTAATGTGTGATCAGCTGCTTGGTGAACCTTGTTGGGCTTTCTGTACGACTTAATAATAATAATAATAATAATAATAATACACATACAAACATAGCACAATTAAAGTCATACAATGAAAAACTTAGAACAATACATTTTCAGAGATCTGGTGTGAGAAGATTAAAGCGATTTTTCAGTTTTTTAATCTCCTTAATGAAGAAAAGTATGAGTTAAATTTCTTGATAAAGCAGAGGAAGGAGGGCTTATTGTCTCTCCACTTACTACAATAAATGAGGTTTTTTGCTGAAAGTAGAAATACGTTTATGACATCAGAGAAAGCTGAACTTAAGTTATACGCATAAAATAAAATGGCATCAACATCAAATGAAGGAATGTTACGTTCGAGATTAATCCAGTTTCTAATGTCCGTCCAAAAACTTTGTGAATATTGACATAAAAAAAAATTAAGAAAATGCTCCAGAGATTAATCTCCTGACTTACAAAAGACACATGAATCAACATCAAATTTTAATATTCTTTGCTCTCTGTATGACTCGGTAATGGAAGTGGAGTCAGTGATGGAGAAAAGAAAACACTGCATTCCAGCAGAAGAACCTGATCCTATGTGTGAAACATGGTGGTGGTAGTTTCAGGTTTGGGTCCTGGTGCTGCAGAGTGATTCAACATCACTGCTGAAACAATGAATTCTGAATTATACAGTAATTCTTAAGGCAAGTATCAGGACGTCTGTCTGTGAGAGTCAGTGCTGGAGGAAGCGTCAGTGATGAAGGGAGAGTAAGTGATGAAGGGCGAGTCAGTGCTGGAGGAAGAGTCAGTGGTGGAAGAGGAGTAAGTAATGAGGGCAAGTCAGTGATGGAGAGTGAGTCAGTGCTGGAGGAAGATTCAACGGTGGAGGAAGAGTAAGTGATGAGGGCGAGTCAGTGATGGAGAGTGAGTCAGTGGTGGAGGAAAAGTCAGTAGTGGAGAAAGAGTGAGTGATGAGGGCAAGTCAGTGATGGAGGGCGGGTCCGTGATGAAAGAGAGTCAGTGACCGAGGGACGAGTCAGTTATGAGGGATAGTCAGTGACTGAGGGCGAGTCAGTGACTGCGGACGAGTCAGTAATGAGGGATAGGCAGTGACGGAAGATGAGTTAGTAAGGAGGGATAGTCAGTGACGGAGGGCGAGTCAGTGACAGAGGATGAGTTAGTAAGGAGGGATAGTCAGTGACGGAGGGCGAGTCAGTGAGGGAGGGAGAGTCAGTGAGGGAGGGATAGTCAGTGACGGAGGGCGAGTCAGTGAGGGAGGGAGAGTCAGTGAGGGAGGGATAGTCAGTGACGGAGGGCGAGTCAGTGAGGGAGGGAGAGTCAGTGATGAGGGAGAGTCAGTGAGGGAGGGAGAGTCAGTGATGAGGGAGAGTCAGTGAGGGAGGGAGAGTCAGTGAGGGAGGGAGAGTCAGTGAGGGAGGGAGAGTCAGTGAGGGAGGGAGAGTCAGTGATGAGGGCGAGTCAGTGAGGGAGGGAGAGTCAGTGAGGGAGGGAGAGTCAGAGATGAGGGCGAGTCAGTGAGGGAGGGAGAGTCAGTGATGAGGGAGAGTCAGTGAGGGAGGGAGAGTCAGTGAGGGAGGGAGAGTCAGTGAGGGAGGGAGAGTCAGAGATGAGGGCGAGTCAGTGAGGGAGGGAGAGTCAGTGATGAGGGAGAGTCAGTGAGGGAGGGAGAGTCAGTGAGGGAGGGAGAGTCAGAGATGAGGGCGAGTCAGTGAGGGAGGGAGAGTCAGTGATGAGGGAGAGTCAGTGAGGGAGGGAGAGTCAGTGAGGGAGGGCGAGTCAGTGAGGGAGGGAGAGTCAGTGAGGGAGGGCGAGTCAGTGATGAGGGAGAGTCAGTGAGGGAGGGCGAGTCAGTGAGGGAGGGAGAGTCAGAGATGCATGAATTAACTTAATTTTTAGGATTTTTAAATCATATTTTTAGTTTTTTTTCTATTTAAACGTTGCTGGATTTTTCAAACCTAAATATATGAATATAAGGATTTCTGTTATTGTGTACTGTGTGTGTGTATTGTGTATATTTTGTGTGTATATTGTGTGTGTGTGTGTGTGTGTGTGTATGTGTGTGTGTGTATATTGTATGTGTGTGTATTGTGTATATTTTGTGTGTATATTGTGTGTGTGTGTGTGTGTGTGTGTGTGTGTGTGTGTATTGTGTATATTGTGTATATTTTGTGTGTATTGTGTATATTGTATGTGTGTGTGTACTGTGTGTGTGTACTGTGTGTACTGTGTGTGGGTGTGTACTGTGTGTGTGTGTACTGTGTGTGTGTATTGTCTATATTGTATGTGTGTGTACTGTGTGTGTATTGTGTATATTGTATGTGTGTGTGTGTACTATGAGTGTGTGTGTGTATTGTGTATATTGTATGTGTGTGTACTGTGTGTGTGTAGTGTGTGTGTATACTGTGTGTGTTTTGTGTATATTGTATGTGTGTGTATTGTATATATTGTGTATATTTTGTGTGTGTGTATTGTGTATGTTGTGTATATTTTGTGTGTAGTGTGTGTGTGTGCACTGTTTGTTTGCACTGTGTGTGTGTTGTGTATATTGTATGTGCGTGTCCTGTGTGTGTGTGTGCGTACTGTGTGTGTGTACTGTGTATGTGTGTGTGTATATTGTATTTGTGTGTGTGTACTGTGTGTGTGTACTGTGTTTGTGTGTGTGTATATTGTATGTGTGTGTGTGTGTACTGTGTGTATGTGTGTGTGTGTGTACTGTGTGTGTGTAATGTGTGTGTGTGTTGTGTATATTGTATCTGTGTGTACTGTGTGTGTATATTGAATGTGTGTGTGTGTACTGTGTGTGTGTATGTGTGTACTGTGTGTGTGTACTGTGTGTGTGTGTACAGTGTACGTGTGTGTGTTTGTGTAAGTGTGTGTGTGTGTACTGTGTGTACTGTGTGTGAGTGTGTGTGTACTGTGTGTGTGTGTACTGTGTGTGTATTGTGTATATTGTATGTGTGTGTATAGTGTGTATTGTGTATATTTTGTGTGTATATTGTGTGTGTGTGTGTGTGTGTGTATGTATGTGTGTATTGTGTATATTGTGTATATTTTGTGTGTATTGTGTATATTGTATGTGTGTGTGTACTGTGTGTGTGTACTGTGTGTACTGTGTTTGTGTATTGTCTATATTGTATGTGTGTGTACTGTGTGTGTATTGTGTATATTGTATGTGTGTGTGTGTACTATGAGTGTGTGTGTATTGTGTATATTGTATGTGTGTGTACTGTGTGTGTGTACTGTGTGTGTTTTGTGTATATTGTATGTGTGTGTGTACTGTGTGTGTACTGCGTGTGTGTGTGTATTGTGTATAATGTATGTGTGTGTATTGTGTATATTGTGTATATTTTGTGTGTGTGTGTATTGTGTATGGTGTGTATATTTTGTGTGTATATTTTGTATATTTTGTGTATATTTTGTGTGTATATTGTGTGTGTGTGTGTACTGTGTATATTGTGTGTGTATGTGTGTGTGTATATATTGTATGTGTGTGTCCTGTGTGTGTGTGCGTACTGTGTGTGTGTACTGTGTGTGTGTGTATATTGTATGTGTGTGTGTGTACTGTGTGTGTGTATGTGTGTGTTGTGTATATTGTATGTGTGTACTGTGTGTGTGTGTGTGTGTGTGTATATTGTATGTGATTGTGTGTACTGTGTGTGTGTATGTGTGTGTGTACTGTGTGTGTGTGTACTGTGTGTGTGTGTACTGTGTGTGTGTTGTGTAAATTGTATGTATGTGTACTGTGTGTGTGTATATATTGTATGTGTGTGTGTGTGTACTGTGTGTGTGTATGTGTGTACTGTGTGTGTGTGTACAGTGTATGTGTGTGTGTGTGTGTGTGTGTGTATGTGTGTGTGTGTGTGTGTACTGTGTGTACTGTGTGTGAGTGTGTGTGTACTGTGTGTGTGTGTACTGTTTGTGTATTGTGTATATTGTATGTGTATGTGTGTGTGTAGTGTGTGTACGTGTGTGTGTGTATATTGTATGTGTGTGTGTGTATTGTGTATATTGTGTGTGTGTGTCTGTGTATATATTGTATGTGTGTGTCCTGTGTGTGCGTACTGTGTGTGTGTACTGTGTGTGTGTACTGTGTGTGTGTGTTGTGTATATTGTATGTGTGTACTGTGTGTGTGTGTGTGTATATTGTATGTGATTGTGTGTACTGTGTGTGTGTGTGTGTGTGTGTGTGTACTGTGTGTGTGTACTGTGTGTGTGTGTGTGTTGTGTACAGTGTATGTGTGTGTGTAAGTGTGTGTGTGTGTGTGTGTGTGTACTGTGTGTACTGTGTGTGAGTGTGTGTGTACTGTGTGTGTGTGTGTGTACTGTTTGTGTATTGTGTATATTGTATGTGTATGTGTGTAGTGTGTGTACGTGTGTGTGTGTGTATATTGTATGTGTGTGTGTGTGTGTATTGTGCATATTGTGTGTGTATGTGTGTGTATATATTGTATGTGTGTGTCCTGTGTGTGTGCGTACTGTGTGTGTACTGTGTGTGTGTGTGTGTATTGTATGTGTGTGTGTGTATATTGTATGTGTGTACTGTGTGTGTGTGTATATTGTATGTGATTGTGTGTACTGTGTGTGTGTGTATGTGTGTGTGTGTACTGTGTGTGTGTGTGTTGTGTACAGTGTATGTGTGTGTAAGTGTGTGTGTGTGTACTGTGTGTACTGTGTGTGAGTGTGTGTGTACTGTGTGTGTGTTGTGTATATTGTATGTGTGTGTGTACTGTGTGTGTATATATTGTATGTGTGTTTGTGTGTACTGTGTGTGTGTACTGTGTGTGTGTGTACAGTGTGTGTGTGTGTGTGTACTGTGTGTGTATTGTGTATATTGTATGTGTATGTGTGTGTAGTGTGTGTATGTGTGTGTGTGTATATTGTATGTGTGTGTGTATTGTGTATATTGTGTGTGTATGTGTGTGTATATATTGTATGTGTGTGTGTGTATTGTGTACATTGTATGTGTGTGTGTAAGTGTGCGTTGTGTGTGTATTGTGTATATTGTGTGTGTGTACTGTGTGTGTATATTGTATGTGTGTGTGTGTATATTGTATGTGTGTATTGTGTATATTGTGTGTGTGTATTGTGTGTATTGTGTGTGTGTATTGTGTGTATTGTGTGTGTATGTGTATTGTGTATATTGTGTGTGTATGTGTGTGTGTATATATTGTATGTGTGTGTCCTGTGTGTGTGTGCGTACTGTGTGTGTGTGTATATTGTATGTATGTGTGTGTGTGTGTGTGTGTGTGTGTGTGTGTGTATGTGTACTGTGTGTGTGTGTTGCGTATATTGTATGTGTGTACTGTGTGTGTGTGTGTGTATTGTATGTGATTGTGTGTACTGTGTGTGTGTATGTGTCCGTACTGTGTGTGTGTACTGTGTGTGTGTGTTGTGTAAATTGTATGTGTGTGTACTGTGTGTGTATGTGTGTACTGTGTGTGTGTACTGTGTGTGTGTGTGTGTACAGTGTATGTGTGTGTGTGTGTTTATATTGTATGTGATTGTGTGTACTGTGTGTGTGTATGTGTGTGTGTGTGTGTACAGTGTATGTGTGTGTGTGTTTATATTGTATGTGATTGTGTGTACTGTGTGTGTGTATGTGTGTGTGTACTGTGTGTGTGTGTACAGTGTACGTGTGTGTGACTGTGTGTGTGTATACTGTGTGTGTATTGTGTGTAATGTGTGTGAGTGTGTTTGTACTGTGTGTGTGTATACTGTGTGTGTATTGTGTATATTGTATGTGTATGTGTGTGTGTACTGTGTGTCTGTATGTGTGTGTGTGTTGTGTATATTGTATGTGTGTACTGTGTGTGTGTGTGTATATTGTATGTGATTGTTTGTACTGTGTGTGTGTATGTGTGTGTGTACTGTGTGTGTGTACTGTGTGTGTGTGTGTTGTGTAAATTGTATGTGTGTGTACTGTGTGTGTGTGTGTATATTGTATGTGTGTGTGTGTGTATTGTGTGTGTGTATGTGTGTACTGTGTGTGTGTGTATGTGTGTACAGTGTATGTGTGTGTGTTTGTGTGTGTTTGTGTGTGTAAGTGTGTGTGTGTGTGTGTACTGTGTGTACTGTGTGTGAGTGTTTGTGTACTGTGTGTGTGTGTACTGTTTGTGTATTGTGTATATTGTATGTGTATGTGTGTGTGTGTAGTGTGTGTATGTGTGTGTGTGTATTGTATGTGTGTGTGTGTGTATTGTGTATATTGTGTGTGTATGTGTGTGTGTATATATTGTATGTGTGTGTCCTGTGTGTGTGTGCGTACTGTGTGTGTGTACTGTGTGTTTGTATATTGTATGTGTGTGTGTGTGTGTACTGTGTGTGTGTGTTGTGTATATTTTATGTGTGTACTGTGTGTGTGTGTATATTGTATGTGATTGTGTGTACTGTGTGTGTGTTTATGTGTGTGTGTGTGTGTGTACTGTGTGTGTGTGTACTGTGTGTGTGTGTGTGTGTAAGTGTGTGTGTGTGTGTACTGTGTGTACTGTGTGTGAGTGTGTGTGTACTGTGTGTGTGTTGTGTATATTGTATGTGTGTGTACTGTGTGTGTGTACTGTGTGTGTGTGTGTACAGTGTGTGTGTATATTGTATGTGTGTGTGTGTACTGTGTGTGTATGTGTGTACTGTGTGTGTGTACTGTGTGTGTACAGTGTGTGTGTGTGTGTGTGTGTGTGTACTGTGTGTGTATTGTGTATATTGTATGTGTATGTGTGTGTGTAGTGCTTGTACGTGTGTGTGTGTTTATTGTATGTGTGTGTGTATTGTGTATATTGTGTGTGCATGTGTGTGTGTATATATTGTGTGTGTGTGTCCTGTGTGTGTGTGTGTGCGTACTGTGTGTGTGTACGGTGTGTGTGTCTATATTGTATGTGTGTGTGTCTGTGTACTGTGTGTGTGTGTATGTGTGTGTGTGTTGTGTATATTGTATGTGTGTACTGTGTGTGTGTGTGTATATTGTATGTGATTGTGTGTACTGTGTGTGTGTATGTGTGTGTGTGTACTGTGTGTGTGTGTGTACTGTGTGTGAGTGTGTGTGTACTGTGTGTGTGTGTTGTGTATATTGTATTTGTGTGTACTGTGTGTGTGTGTATATTGTATGTGTGTGTGTGTACTGTGTGTGTGTATGTGTGTACTGTGTGTGTGTACAGTGTATGTGTGTGTGTGTGTGTGTACTGTGTGTGTATTGTGTATATTGTATGTGTATGTGTGTGTGTAGTGTATGTGTGTGTGTATATTGTATGTGTGTGTATTGTGTATATTGTGTGTATGTCTGTGTATATATTGTATGTGTGTGTGTATTGTGTATATTGTATGTGTTTGTGTATGTGTGTATTATGTATATTGTGTGTGTGTGTACTGTGTGTGTGTATATTGTATGTGTGTGTGTATATTGTATGTGTGTGTATGTGTGTATTGTGTATATTGTGTGTGTATGTGTGTGTATTGTGTGTATTGTGTATGTGTATTGTGTATTGTGTATATATTGTGTGTGTGTGTATTGTGTATATTGTATGTGTGTGTGTATATTGTATGTGTGTGTATGTGTGTATTGTGTATATTGTGTGTGTGTATATTGTATGTGTGTGTATGTGTTTATTGTGTATATTGTGAGTGTATGTGTGTGTGTATTGTGTATAATGTATGTATGTGTGTGTTGTGTGTGTATTGTGTATAATGTATGTGTGTGTATTGTGTGTGTGTATATTGTATGTGTGTGTGTGTGTGTATTGTATGTGTGTGTATGTGTGTATTGTGTATATTGTGTGTGTATGTGTGTGTGTATTGTGTGTATTGTGTGTATTGTGTATATTGTGTGTGTATGTGTGTGTGTATTATGTGTATTGTGTGTATTGTGTGTGTGTGTGTTTATGTGTGTATTGTTTATATTGTGTGTGTATATATTGTGTATATTGTATGTGTGTGTGTATATTGTGTGTGTATGTGTGTATTGTGTATATTGTGTGTGTGTATTGTGTATATTGTATGTATGTGTGTATGTGTGTGTGTTGTGTGTGTATTGTGTATATTGTGTATATTGTGTGTGTACTGTGTGTGTGTATATTGTATGTCTGTGTGTGTGTACATTGTATGTGTGTGTATTGTGTATATTGTGTGTATGTGTGTGTTTATTGTGTTTATTGTGTGTGTGTGTGTGTATGTTGTGTATATTAAGTGTGTGTATTGCGTGTGTTGTGTGTGTGTGTGTGTGTGTGTGTGTACTGTGTGTATAATAAGTGTGTGTATTGCGTGTGTTGTGTTCTTCGGGGGCTTTAAAGCCTCTAAACTCTGAGAAGACTCTTTTCTCTGCTGAACTGAACTGAAGGAGGAAGATTGAGTTTCCTGCCACATCCAGAGTCGTCAAATAGCTTGTTGCCCGTTCGCGGCCGCAGTAATCGTCGTCTAGCTGACAGCTTAAACACAGCGTGTCACTGCAAACAGTTCACTTCCCACAGACGCTGAGGAGGCCTTTGTTATAAAACTGGATCAGTCGGTTCTGACGAGAGGCGGGAGAGAAAACGAGGCTGATTTATATTCAGAACTTCATCTACGCAGCTCTGAAAACAACAAATCACATTTACAGGCCGTAAACGCTTAGTTCGCCTTTACCGTATGTGTAATATTATTTAGTGTCCCGATTTACAGCAGCAGCGTTTCTAACTGGATAACATTTAAAACACCTTCAAAGATAAATAAGACGACGTCACAGCATTAGTAACGACTGCTCTGTTCTAGATACAGTCAGAACAGTTCACAGTGGTGGTGAATGGAACCAGACGTCCACCTCTAAAAGCTCCCTCACAAATATTACAGTAGATGTTATAAATACATACAATATCTGAGACTTTGTTTCTTAAAGAAACAATTAAATTAAATTAAATTGAATTAATTAATCATGAAAAAAAATGTGTGGAGTTCCCCTTCAAAATGAAAACAAGTTATAAAACCATTTCAGTAAGTCAATCAATCAATTAACCAGTTATTTTACTGGGAAACACATTCAGCATGACGTTCATTTTCAATGCGATGAGTTTTTACAGTTTAAAAAGATTAAAAAGAAATTTCATTAGATTTTAATCTGATAACTAAACTGAAATATTACATACAACAAAATGACAAGAAGCTGAAAAGATAAATAAAAGGTGTGTAAGATTAAAAAGATTATAAAGATTAACACAATTTCAATGTCAACTAAAATAATATATATATATATATATATATATATATATATATATATATATATATATATATATATATATATATATATATAAAACATATAAAATATGAAAACCAGATAAAATAAATATAAAATAAGATAAAATATATTCTGATTTAATAATATAATATTTAATAAAACAATCAATATATCATCTCCGCTCAAAGAAAAACATGTATTGATTTTAATTTTTCTATTTTATTTCTATATTATATTCCTGTGAAGGTTTCAGGATGAATGTTTTTCTTTGGACAGGATTGATATACAGTAATAAACAGAAATAAAGAATATAGAAATAGAATAATCTGGAATGGGGAAGTGTGCAGTGGGGGGGTGAACATGCTTTAATAAATTAAATAATAGAACTGAAATCGAATCAAATAAATGGGAAAAAATATAGAACAAATAACAACAATAAACAAATAAATATATGAACATAATAACATTAATATTATCTTACTAAATTAATATAGTTAATATGAACTAACTAATCTTAATATGACTAAGGAATTGGTTGGATATTAAAATTTTAAATAATTGAGTGAATTTCAGCTTGTTGGTGTAACTAAAAGCAGATTTTTCCAGTTCAGTAAAATCTCCCGGTACCTGCAGGTGATCCCGTTACTGGAGCGAGTCGGATATTTACTGTTATTGTTAAAATAATATACGCTGGAATATGACCGGAGAGTGTTTTATGAATAAAAATAAACCTGTGTTTCCCGTCGGGCTGCTAGTGAGAACCAGCTTTCCATACAGTCTGAACTGCTTCTTCAGTGTGATGGAGAATGTGTCGTATACGCTTCTACTGTATATATAATCATATAACAAACTAGAAAGGGAAAGTTCGTGAACGAACCTTCAGTTGGCTTGAAAAAGTAATGAAAGTGTGACTGTGTGAGTACTGTGAATTTCTGTAATTCCACCTTAAAAGCATTGTTTCTGCTGTTATTGTTGTGTTTTATTGTGAGTACTGTGAATTCCTAAAATTCCACCTTATATTTCTACAAGTCCACCTTAAATTCCTATAACTACACCTTAAATTTCTACAAGTCCACCTTAAATTCCTATAACTCCACCTTATATTTCTACAAGTCCACCTTAAATTCCTACAAGTCCACCTTAAATTCCTATAACTACACCTTAAATTTCTACAACTCCACCTTAAATTTCTACAACTCCACCTTAAATTTCTACAAGTCTACCTTAAATTCCTATAACTCCACCTTATATTTCTATAATTCCACCTTAAAGTCTTATAACTCCACCTTAATTTTCTACCATTCCACCTTAAATTCCTATAACTCCACCTTAAGTTTCTACAAGTCCACCTTAAATTCCGATAACTCCACCTTAAATTCCAATAACTCCACCTTAAATTTCTATAACTCAACCTTAAATTCCAATAACTCCATCTTAAATTCTGATAACTCCACCTTAAATTCCTATAACTGACTAAATATCTAATTCTGTATTAGAAATGTGGACATATCAATATTTATTATCAATATCTGTACATACTGGTGATCTGGTTGACCCCCTTTGCTAAAGCACTGATGCCGGACTCTTCTAAGGAAGAAGTCCGGACACGCTAATCACTCTTACCTCTCGCTTCGGCTGAATTAACCGCTTCCTATAACCGTCCACTCTTTCTGGCATCGACTGGGAGAAAGTTCTTCTCAGGCGTCCAGGCAGGATTCCTGTGGGACGTGTGAGGGGTTTCCTGCATGCACAGCTTGTTTCAAATCATCCATCAGCATCTCAACAGGATTAAGATCTGGGCTTTGACTTCCAGAGCTCTCCATTTCTTTCACTGAGCCACTCCTTGGTGGATTTGCTGGAATGTTTTGGGTCATTATCATGTTGTCATGGTCCACTACTGCTTCAGTTTTTGGACAGATGGTCTCACATTTTCCTCCAGCAGCTTCTGATACAATAAAGAATTCATAGTGGATTGTATGGTGGGGAGCTTGCTGGGCTCAAACCATGACACCACCACCGCCATGCTTCACAGCTGGTATGAGGTTCTCAGGCTTTAATGCTGTTTGATTTCCATCTGTCCAGAGTACCTTGTTCCAGAGGTCCTACTCTTTGACCAGATGCTCTCTTAAGTCTTGCTCTGATGTTACAGCTTCCCACTTGTGCGTCTCCTCCTGACGGTACCTGTAGATCCTGAGATAAGATTTTAGGATTGTTGGATGCTTCTAATATGTTTTTCTTGCTGTTGGCTCTGAGGCTGAACTTGCTCGGACAGCCTGACCTGGACATGCTGTTTTAAATGTTCTCCATTTGAGGAACGGACATTGGAACTGATTACTAACTGAGATCTTTTTAAATCCCGTCCAGACTCATATGTACCCACAGCCTTCTTCCTGAAGGACTCTGAGAGCTCTGTGGATGGTGATACCGCTCACTTCCACAATCAGGAGTAAACCAAACTAGATGTCGGAGGTTTAAATGAGACCAGCTCCTCCAAAATCCTCTCTAACGATGTTCTAATCATCTCCAGCTGATGTTCTGCACTGGAAACTGCATTTGCATTACATTTAAAAGTATTTTTTTTTTTTCAGTTTTATTTGTTCAGGTATATGATCTCCATCTCTTATTATTGTTAACAAAGATCAAATATCCAGATTTTTTAAATATGTCTAAAAGAACTAAGGTTTTCAAGGGTTGTTTTATTATTTCCACGTGACTCTAACTCCAATGAGGCTTCTGCAGTGAAGCAGTCAAGCTTCTAACACTAGTGTTCTCCAAAATAGGGACTTTACAGGAGAGGCCACAAACCTTCTTTACTTTTAGTGTAAGTCAATGGAACCAGAATTTTTTCCCAAGCTATTTTGGAGCATTTCTATTGGTCCATTCAAGTGACTTAGTAAAATAAAAACAGAAAATACATGACTTTCTTTGGACAGTGATGATATAGAACCATGTTCAGCACATTCTCCATCATTTCATGAGATCAGTAATACAGCAACAAAAGAAGGAAATTATTTAGATCCAACACATTAACTCCATAGTGCTCTGTATTGATTGTAATTAGTAGAATGTGACTGTTGGAGAAACTCATAACAATTAGGAGTGCAGTTAATTGGAACTCAATTTTGATTTGCTTGAATTATTATACAATAAATATATCTTACATTATACTTCGCACTTGGAAGCAAATCCAACATTTCAGTTTTGGGCAGCTCATAAAAGAAATCAGTTCAGTTATTAGAATTGACTAGAAGCATTTAAATATGATTTACTTTAGATTTACTAATTCATTAACTAGCTTCAAGGCAGACTATGCAGAGCTGAACCAAGGATGGATTAAGGATAGTCTGGGCCCTTGGGCAACTCTTTAACCCCCTCCCCAACCCGCGTCCCTTGTGATCAAGGGCCCTCTAATAGTATGCTCTGCTCTTTCCAAGGACCCGTAATAGCCAGAAGTCGAAGTCAGAGCAGTGCCACAATGCCTCGTCCAAAAGCATGGCTAGGGGCCCCAAAACATGGCTAAGGCCCCCAAGAGGCCCTGGGGTCAAAGTCCCTAAAAGTCAGAGGATCCTTAAAAATGGCCCTCGGAAATAAAAATATATTGTATCATAAATGTTGATAGGCATCGCAAAAGTTTTGGCCTAGAGGGCCCCTGGGCACTGGCCCCACTGGCCCAGTCAGTAATCCAGCCATGGGCTGAACCTTACACCTGCCCTTAGCCTGATTTACAACTGGCAGAACGTTCCACAGGCCTTCAGCGGCATGAACCGTTTACCCATATACAATGCTAGTGCTACACTGGTGTCAGAAGTGTGATGAGGTGGCAAAGATAGAAGAGCTCCAGCTTCAAGGCAGCAAAGGTCCTGCAGGATGAGGGCACCAAGTGTCATTCCTGCCCTCAGCCTGACAGAACCAACCAGCCATGAGCTTTACGGCTGACTGAAGACCCACGGCAGCTCAATAGCGTGTGCCATTTGCCCATATGCTATGCCAAAGCTACACTGGTGTCAGAAGTGAGGTACATTGGCAGAGAAAGAAGAACTTCAACAGTACATCAAAGAGCTTAAAGGCACTGAAGGAGATGTCGGAGGACGAGGGTACCGAGCATCATGCCTGCCCTCAGCCAGACAGAACCAACCAGCTATGAGCTTTACAGCTGCCCACATCCAATGCCAACCTACGGTTGCCGAGATTGAGGAACTCCAGCTTTAAGGCAGACTATACAGGGCAGGCGTAGTAAGCATCCGGCCTGCCCTTAGCCTGATGGTGCTAGCCACCATGAGCTTTACAGCTGGCTGAAGGCCCACAGGAGCTTGGCGGCGTGAGCCCTTCACCCATATACAAAGCCTGCACTACACTGGTGTCAGAAGTGAGGTACATTGGCAGAGAAAGAAGAACTTCAACGGTACATCAAAGAGCTTTAAGGCAGCGAAGGAGACGATGGAGGACGAAGGTACCGAGCATCATGCCTGCCCTCAGCCTGATAGAACCAACCAGCCATGAGCTTTACAGCTGACTGAAGACCCACTGGAGCTCAGTGGCATGTATTTACCCATCCTGTGTGTTGGGTCAGCTGTGGGTCAATCATTTCCTGGCTTCCTGAAGTGCCGGTTCTAATACAGAATTACATCACGACCAGTCACAGAGACGTATAGAACCACGCTCACCGCCCCCGTTTACAGGTGCCCCAGTTCTGGGATACTGCGGCTCCTACCGACTCAGGAAGCACACTTAAAATTCTGCATTTAATATTTAAAAAGTACAGGTCAGGCTGAAAGCTACTCTCAGGTGAAGTTAAAGCTGCATCAGAGGAGGAAAAAAAAAATCACCTCCAGCTGACTTGATTACGCCTTTTTAAAATTGCAGCCCAGCTTGAACGATCCCCCCAAATCCTCCTGACATTTCATAATCACAGTCATTAGAACGCGCGAGGGCTGTTTTTCAGCCTCAGCTGATGCAGAACATTAAACCCAGAACGGAAACAGTCCTCCAGAAGCAGGAGGCGGACGGAGCCGGTCCGATGTGTAAAACACGAGAACTACGTCCACAGTGAAAACATCCAGAAGGCAGCTGTACTTATAACTCTAATATTAATCATAAGAATAAAACACTGTGAGGCAGTTCGGCCGCCTGTCGTTATGTATAAGTCTATAAGCTTAGAAAGAAAATGCATGAATTCATTTTTTTTTTTTTATTTAATCTTTAAAATTGTTAATATAGTGAACTTTTATCTAATTTTACTACAGAGACAGTAAAACTATACATGACTACCATAACTGTACCACATAAAATATTTATAACATATAAAACTAATATTAAACCAATAGAGATGGTATATAAACAAATCAGTAGCATTACTACCATATTTTATAGCAATTTTTTTTTAATTTTTTGGTTTTGAATTAATTTCTTAAAATCATTATTAATATACAAAATTTTAATGGTTCAGCAGTGTCCTGTGGACGGCGTCCTGTGTCCACTGATGAAGAACTAGAGGAACACAAACTGCGCAGCAGCAGATGAGCTACTGTCTCTGACTTTACATCTACAAGGTGGACCAGCAAGTAGTAGGAGTGTCTAACAGAGTGGACAGTGAGTGGACACAGTGCTGTGTCTGATCCACTCATACCAACACTACACCACCATGTCTGTGTCACTGCAGTGCTGAGAATGAACCCACCTCCCTAATAGTATCTGCTCTGTGGGGGTCCTGTGGGGGTCCTGATCATTAAAGAACAGAGTAATAAAGTATACAGAGAATCAGATGAACTACAGTCTGAAAGTGGAGGTCCTGTATGGTCAGTGGAGCTGATACAGTGGACAGTGAGTGGAGGTCCTGTATGGTCAGTGGAGCTGGTACAGTGGACAGTGAGTGGAGGTCCTGTATGGTCAGTGGAGCTGATACAGTGGACAGTGAGTGGAGGTCCTGTATGGTCAGTGGAGCTGATACAGTGGACAGTGAGTGGAGGTCCTGTATGGTCAGTGGAGCTGATACAGTGGACAGTGAGTGGAGGTCCTGTATGGTCAGTGGAGCTGATACAGTGGACAGTGAGTGGAGGTCCTGTATGGTCAGTGGAGCTGATACAGTGGACAGTGAGTGGAGGTCCTGTATGGTCAGTGGAGCTGATACAGTGGACAGTGAGTGGAGGTCCTGTATGGTCAGTGGAGCTAATATAGTGGACAGTGAGTGGAGGTCCTGTATGGTCAGTGGAGCTGTTACAGTGGACAGTGAGTGGAGGTCCTGTATGGTCAGTGGAGCTGATACAGTGGACAGTGAGTGGAGGTCCTGTATGGTCAGTGGAGCTGATACAGTGGACAGTGAGTGGAGCTCCTGTATGGTCAGTGGAGCTGATACAGTGGACAGTGAGTGGAGGTCCTGTATGGTCAGTGGAGCTGATACAGTGGACAGTGAGTGGAGGTCCTGTATGGTCAGTGGAGCTGATACAGTGGACAATGAGTGGAGCTCCTGTATGGTCAGTGGAGCTGATACAGTGGTCAGTGAGTGTAGGTCCTGTATGGTCAGTGGAGCTGATACAGTGGACAGTGAGTGGAGGTCCTGTATGGTCAGTGGAGCAGATACAGTGGACAGTGAGTGGAGGTCCTGTATGGTCAGTGGAGCTGATACAGTGGACAGTGAGTGGAGGTCCTGTATGGTCAGTGGAGCTGATACAGTGGACAGTGAGTGGAGGTCCTGTATGGTCAGTGGAGCTGATACAGTGGACAGTGAGGTTCTAGTGTGATGGCTGGTGTATATGGTAGTACACAGTGTGAACTTTGGGAATGTCTTGAAGTTTCATGATATCATCTTCATCAGCAGTTAGACCACCTAATAACGTGTATCTCACCGCCTTTAGACTTTCAGTCTTCTACAGAAATCTCCTTCTGCTTCTTCTGGTCTTCAGGAGCAGTTGGTGTAGGAGATTTCTTGACGCTGGTGAGAGATCCGCTCAGTCTGAAGATCAGATATACTCAGAGGGGAAATGTAGGCCAGCAGAGGACTGACTGCAGGGTTCCTGAGTGAAATCACAGCTTTGTTTATAAAGTCAGAGCCCAGGAGGTTCTCCTCTCAGCTCAGAAAGCCTGCATGAACATCATCCAGCAGGAGCCTCGACCCCACTTCTCTCAGCGTCCCGTCTGATACTCCGGTTTGTTTGACTATGACAGAATTCCATGACGTATCTTGAGATGGATCCGTTTTTTGGAACGGGCTCTTCAGAAACACAGAAACTTCCAGAACCAACACGGAGACCTGGAAACGTCCCTGTACGTCCAAAAGTTTGTAGACACCAACGTCTCTCCTGGAATGAAACCACATTGCTGTAGAAACAGCATCTCAGCAGACTTTACACTGGATTTCATTTCATTCAGCATCTAGAACTATTCATATTCACACTCAGTTATCTAGAACCTGCTTACACTACCACTCACACTCAGTTATCTAGAACCTGCTTACACCACCACTCACACTCAGTTATCTACAACCTGCTTACACCACCACTCATACTCAGTTATCTACAACCTGCTTACACTACCACTCACACTCAGTTATCTACAACCTGCTTACACTACCACTCACACACAGTTACCTACAACCTGCTTACACTACCACTCACACTCAGTTATCTACAACCTGCTTACTCTACTACTCACACTCAGTTATCTACAACCTGTTTACACTACCACTCACACTCAGTTACCTACAACCTGCTTACACTACCACTCACACTCAGTTATCTACAACCTGCTTACACTACCACTCACACTCAGTTATCTACAACCTGCTTACTCTACTACTCACACTCAGTTATCTACAACCTGTTTACACTACCACTCACACTCAGTTACCTACAACCTGTTTACACTACCACTCACACTCAGTTACCTACAACCTGTTTACACTACCACTCACACTCAGTTATCTACAACCTGTTTACACTACCACTCACACTCAGTTATCTACAACCTGCTTACACTACCACTCACACTCAGTTATCTACAACCTGCTTACACTACCACTCACACTCAGTTATCTACAACCTGCTTACACTACCCCTCACACTCAGTTATCTACAACCTGCTTACACAACCACTCACACTCAGTTATCTACAACCTGCTTACACTACCACTCACACTCAGTTATCTACAACCTGCTCACACTACCACTCACACTCAGTTATCTACAACCTGCTTACACTACCACTCACACTCAGTTATCTACAACCTGCTTACACTACCACTCACACTCAGTTATCTACAACCTGCTTACACTACCACTCACACTCAGTTATCTACAACCTGCTTACACTACCACTCACACTCAGTTATCTACAACCTGCTTACACTACCACTCACACTCAGTTATCTAAAACCTGCTTACACTTACACTCACACTCAGTTATCTACAACCTGCTTACACTACCACTCACACTCAGTTATCTACAACCTGCTTACACTACCACTCACACTCAGTTATCTACAACCTGCTTACACTACCACTCACACTCAGTTATCTACAACCTGCTTACACTACCACTCACACTCAGTTATCTACAACCTGCTTACACTACCACTCACACTCAGGTACCTACAACCTGCTTACACTACCCCTCACACTCAGTTATCTACAACCTGCTTACACTACCACTCACACTCACTTATCTACAACCTGCTTACACTACCACTCACACTCAGTTATCTACAACCTGTTTACTCTACCACTCATACTCACACTCAGTTATCTACAACCTGTTTACACTACCACTCACACTCAATTATCTACAACCTGCTTACCCTACCACTCACACTCAGTTATTTACAACCTGCTTACACTACCACTCACACTCAGTTATCTACAACCTGCTTGCACTACCACTCACACTCAGTTATCTACAACCTGCTTACACTACCACTCACACTCAGTTATCTACAACCTGCTTACCCTACCACTCACACTCAGTTATCTACAACCTGCTTACACTACCACTCACACTCAGTTATCTACAACCTGCTTACACTTACACTCACACTCAGTTATCTACAACCTGCTTACACTACCACTCACACTCAGTTATCTACCACCTGCTAACACTTACACTCACACTCAGTTATCTACAACCTGCTTACACTACCACTCACACTCAGTTATCTACAACCTGCTTACACTACCACTCATACTCAGTTATCTACAACCTGCTTACACTACCACTCACACTCAGTTATCTACAACCTGCTTACACTACCACTCACACTCAGTTATCTACAACCTGCTTACACTACCACTCACACTCAGTTATTTACAACCGGCTTACACTACCACTCACACTCAGTTATCTACAACCTGCTTACACTACCACTCACACTCAGTTATCTACAAACTGCCTACACTACCACTCACACTCAGTTATCTACAACCTGCTTACACTACCACTCACACTCAGTTATCTACAAACTGCCTACACTACCACTCACACTCGTCAGACTCGTCAGTAATGAGCGGTGATCTCTGCTGGAGGCGTGCCGGCTGAAACCGCGCCCGGGGCTCACAGTGCGAGATGTAGCCACTGAATCTGAGTGAGCTCAAACAGCCTGAAGGGACTAGAGTCTGACTGAGAGCACCTCAGAGCTGTAGAGAAGAATCAGCGAGCCATAACAGGGGGTGTCTACTCACAGTGTGGAGGCACCACTGGCAGGTCCTTCATTTCGCATTGGAATATAGCCGCTGGAAACTGACTGACCTCAAACAGCCCAAAGAGGGTAGAGCAGGCTGATACTGCCTTTAGCTTAGCTCTGAAGTTAGCACAGCTAATGCTCTAGTGGAGGGCCAATCAGCTGCTACAGGAGCCACAGCTTGCAGTGTAGCTTCTGCTGAAGGTCCTTTGTTTCCCAGTGGAACGTAGCCACTGGACTGACCTCAAACAGCCCGAAGGGGTAGAGAAGACTGGGCTGATGCTGTAGAGAGTGAGGGTGGTGCTGTAGAGAAGGACCACTGAGACACGGAGGGTCCTCATATTACCAGAAAAATGTAGTTGCTGGAATAAAAAAATAATAATTATTGAACTCGAGCGTAGCCCAGGTAGGGCAGGCCAGTCGGCACAGCCAATAGCGTCTCAGCTATCAAGGCTAGCGCTGTAGAGGAGGACCGAGCGGGGATCTGCTACAGAAGCACTGACCTGGGCAGGCTGGCTGAAGTAGCTGACAGCACCTCGACTGGCATCCAGGAAAAATGGACCAGCAGAACGAAGCTGTAGCTACAGCAAACTGTAGGCAGTAATATGTCCAGTACTGTTGGATCTCGTGGGAGAACCACTGATACTAATCCACTCTAGTCGTTGTAGTGTTACAGTGTTAGTGCAAAAGTTATGCTAAGTATAGCTCCAGTGCATCTTTGAGCCATGATTTCAATCCTGAACACAAAAATAATGAAGAAGAGTTAAATGATGTAAATCCACAATCCAATACTACATAGTTCACATAGTCTTTTCACATGTTTTTATATATATATATACACACACAGTTGCAACAACCACACTGAATAACATGTTCAGTGAGCTGTCCCTGGTGCTGAACACAGATCTAAACCAGGGACAGTACACTGAACATGTTGTTTAATGTGGTTGTTGTGGCAAATTTGTGTTGATAACGTTTGAATCACAAGAGATATTGTAAATCTGATTGCATCAATCAATTTCTGAGACAGTTCTGGCCTTCTTCTGCTACACGACCACCTTCCCGTTGGAAAAACTTGCCCTTGATCCAATATGGCGGCTTTCAAATTGACGGACATGTTCAGGACATAGACTTAAAGATTGGCCCCCTCACCCATTATTACTGGGGTATTCAGAAATATCACTTTCCCTTTCCTTACTGAGTGAAGGTTGGCCATGCGATGGACTGGCGAACTGTCCATGGTGTATATATATATATTTTTTTTACTTAAATGTGTTTATAAACAATATCTCTGAATTGTATTTACTTGAACAGTTTGTGATGATGCTAACTGGTATATGGGGTATAAGAAGTGATATTCAGACTCATGCCTCGACTGATTGACCACATTGGGGAGAGAGTTCCATTTTCTTTTCCAAACTACGGCTTTAAGACTTTCTTGTGCTGAACCAGTGCCATAAAACAGGAGACTGTAAGCGTTTAGTTGGGAATCTGTGGTGTAGCCGTGATATTCCCACTCTGAGTGTCCCTAACAAGCTCAACACCTCGTACTGAGGATTTGAAACCCAAAGCCCTCAACCTCTGCAGAGCTTAACGCCCCGACTCCCCGCTCTGCTGTAAAACCACCACCTCCTCCTCACCGAGCCTCGAGCTGCTCAACACACACGGCAGCTAAAGAGCAGCTGGACCTGACCTCGTCCCCTCCGCCCACAGCAAATCAATGCGGGGCCCCGTGCACCGTCCCTGACCGCTTCTGGTGCTCTGATATCGTCACCGTCCCAAAAAAAGAAAAAGAAAGAGAAAATAGCCAGCTCGGTGTCAGAGCTCCCGCAGAGTCGGCTTTAATCCCCCGTCTAGACACTCGCTTTCGTCAGAACTTTGTCACTCGGGCACAAGAAGACGTCAGCTCCAACAGCGGAGATCATTTCTGAAACTAGAGTAACACTTCCTATGAAGCCTGTATCCATAATCACTTCACTGCACAGTAATAAGGCATCATATGACATACATAGTACCTCATATAGAATGAGCTTGTGGTTGCTGATAGTCATACGGGTGTGTCTCAAACCCTAGCGAGTGTGTAAGTAGGCTGTCTAGGTAGTGAGTGTGTAAGTAGGCTGTCTAGGTAGTGAGTGTGTAAGTAGGCAGTCTAGGTAGTGAGTGTGTAAGTAGGTTGTCTAGGTAGTGAGTGTGTAAGTAGGCTGTCTAGGTAGTGAGTGTGTAAGTAGTGAGTGTGTAAGTAGGCTGTCTAGGTAGTGAGTGTGTAAGTATCAGTGTTCTCTCCTCATCTCTCCTCATAAAACAGATTACTGAGACGCTCTAGTTAGAGAGAGACTGCGTCACGGCTTGTTCCCGCCCACTGCAGCACGACACCGGTGGTTTAGCTGGTTGCTAAGCTACCGGCCGGTAATCCAAAACAATAGCCAGAGGCTTAAAAATCTGCTAGCATAAATGCTAATGTCTGGAGTATAAAAGTGTAAATGGTGAAGGACTCGTTACAGAGTTGATAATAAAATACTGTTTTGTGTGATTATATGACCAGAAACACATCAAAATAACTCACATTTTAAAACCACTTCACTGCTCCTAGATTAGCCTGCACTGCATCATGGGATTGTCTTAGCGGCTGAGGAAGAGTTTGATGCTTCCTTAAAATTTGGATAACACTTTATGATTATGATTATGAATCCTGTATGTAATGCATTGTAGGTGCATTAATAAGATGTTATAAGCTTTTATAATTGCTGAGTAGCAGTCATAGTTAAATGCATAACATGTTTATCATTTCATATTTTACAACACATTACAGCATCTGTTAATAAGAACAGTGGGTAACACTTGTTTTAATCTTGTATTCATAATGCGGTAATAGTAAAGTAATAAGGCATCATATAACATACATAATGCCTTAGATACTTATAAACACTGTACAGTGTAAGACACCTGCTTCACCGCAGGGTAGCACTGCCCCCCGGCCACCGGGAACAATCCCACACTGTGTAACTGAGCTGTGTGTTTACCTGAACCATCTCTGACAAGACCGCCACTCAGGACTCCACCGGTTCTGGAGACTGTCCATCAGAGCCAATCCTGAAAAGCCTCTTTCCCGGAGCGTCTGACAAGCAAGCAGTCCAACAGAGATACCTTCTAATCCCGATTCCATCAAACAGCCAGAGAGTCACTAGGAGTAAAAGGAGGAGACACACCACCCACCGCCTACGGTAAGACTAACCATGGAGAAGTAGCGTTTAGCCACAAGAACCCCGGTGCTAGATACTTTTAAATCTGAAAACGTTCCAGTTTGAGCAGCTGTACCTCTACTCTGTATCGATGGTCTATAGTTTTTATTATTTAATTTGGAATTAGATTTATAATTCAATGCTTTTTTCTATAAAATACAATTTTCTTTGAAGTTTCTTGTTTGCAATTTGAAGGACCGTGAGGTTTTAGGTGCTACATGAAGAAACTTGCCTCACCAGTCGCTGCTAACTGGCTCCAACAGCTCCGTGTGTTCCCACAGTTTGAGATATCACGTTCATTCCAACTTCAGAGTGTCCGGTCTGATTTTATGATTCAGGCATGTATGCAGCTTTTTGATCTGATGCACGGATTCTTTAAAACTACACGCCAATCTACTGAACTTCTGCTCGACCACCAGGTACCATATACACATATTCACATACACTGACTCAACGCAGACCCCCGACCACGACTGCAGCGTTGCCATGTCCCACACTTGACCCTTTGTCGTTTTTTTCCATCCTTCCTTTTTTCCCCCCATACCTAGCAACAGTTTGTCAACCCATAAAGAAACCACTGTACACCATGGAAAACTCCTAGACATGTTAGCAACCACCTGGGATACCAGACCAACCACCTAGCAACTCCATAGCAGCAAGTTGGGATGCCATAGCAACCACTTAGCAATCAGCTGGGATACCCAAGCAACCACCTAGCAACACAATAGCAACTAGCTGGAATGGCCTAGCAACCAAATAGCAACATCCCAGCAACTGCATAGCAACACCCTAGCAACAACCAAGCAAAACTTTAGCAACCACCTGGGACACCCTAGCTACTGCCTAGCAACACCCTAACAACCATTGTTGGCATGACCCACACTCGACACCTTGTCGCTTTTGTCCATCCCTCCTTTTTCCCCCCCATACCTAGCAACAGGAACCACTGTACACCATGGAAAACTCCTAGACATGTTAGTAACCACCTGGGATACCAGACCAACCAACTAGCAACACCATAGCAGCAAGTTGGGATACCATAGCAACTATTTAGCAAACAGCTGGGATACCCAAGCAACAACCTAGCCACATCCCAGCAACTGCATAGCAACACCCTAGCAACAACCAAGCAAAACTTTAGCAACCACCTGGGAAACCCTAGCTACTGCCTAGCAACACGTTGGAATACTCTAGCAACCACTTAACAACACCCTAGCAACTACCTAGCAACACCTTAGCAACCAGCTGGAATACCTTAGCAAACGCCTAGCGACCAGCTGGGATACCCTAGCAGCCACCAAGCAACAGCCTAGCAACAACCTGTGATACCATAGCAACTGCCTTACAACACTTGTCTAAACCAAGGCTACAAAGTGCTTCGCTACGGAGACCCGCTACTGGCTGGTGCTGAACTCTAGATGCCCGTGAGGTGTGGCCATGTGGTAATGACCTGCTACTGGCTAGCGTTACTGCTAGAAGCTTGTAAGGTGCAACCATGCTGACAGCCACTGCAGGAGGATCACAGGAGGCGCAGGCCCTGCTGGAGTAGGACTGTTCATGACTACTACATATGACTCAGCACAAGCTTATGTAGTGGGAAGGTATGTGTATGTGTTTAAGGTGTGATAAGTTAGCAGTGCTTTGAATGTAATTGGGCCCAGAACAGATCCCGGGGACACACCAAGGGTAAGACCAGCAAGCTAGGACATCTTATTTCCAATTTTATTAAAAAAAATCTACCAAAACTACTAGAGCTGGTCCTGACATGCCAATCATGCTCAACATGTTCATTAAGATGCAAAGCTTTTTTAAAATATTTAATATTTAATTTAATGTTTTTTAGACACAATGAGCCAAAAGAGGAGTCAAAAGGAAATAATACAGCAGTCCAAACAGCAGATCTCTATAGAGGAGCCCAGGCCTTCTCCCTCTGCAGGCCCCCTGGTGGTCATTATCAACATTTTAAACAGATGAACATTGCTAAAACGGGATTCCTCTAAATGAAGCGGCCAGTCTGTACATAAGCTGCTCAGGGGGTTTTACACAGAACCTTCAGAACCCACGGTCGGCTGCTGGAACACGCTGCAGGAGACGTTCCAGCTAGCGCACAGTTCGGGCCCCGGGATGGAGTAACTCGTATCCTCCCTCGGAGTGAAATATAGCTTCCATATGACTCAGCAGACATGGGTACAGCTCAGCTTTCACTGGACTGTGTGAATCGCTTGTAGGCTTCAGCTGGCAGAGCGCTGAGATCACTGCTTCAGACTAATGACCACTAGAAACAGAGCTTCACTCTCAACCTTCACACAGACATTTAACCATCTACTTCAACACAGACAGCAGGAGGAGAGAGAGGAGGAGGAGAAGGAGAGGAGGCACAGGAATGAGAAAATAAGAAGAGGTTTGTTACGTTGAAGAAGAAAAAGATGATAAGATGAAATAAAAGGAGGACCAGAAGAAGAAGAAGAAGAAAAAGAAGAAGAAGAAGATGGGAAGGAGGACCAGAAGAAGAAGATGGGAAGAAGAACCAGAGGAAGAAGATGATGAGGGGGACCAAAATATAAGGAAGAAGAAGAAAAAGAAGAAATTGAGGGGGAGGAACAGAAGAAGAATAAAATGGGGAGGAGGACCAGAAGAAGAAGATGAGGAGAATGACCAGAAAAAGAGGACAATGAGGAGAAAGAGGGCCAGAATATGATGATGAAGAAGAAGTAGAATATATTGAGGAGGAGGACCAGGATATGAAGATGAATAAAAAGAAGAAGAAGAAGAAGAAGATATTGAGGAGGAGGACCAGCATATGAAAAAGAAGAAGAAAGAGAAGATATTAAGGAAGAGGACCAGCATATTAAGAAGAAGAAGAAGAAGAAAAAAATACTGAGGAGGAGGACCAGCATATGAAGAAAAAAAAGAAGATATTGAGGAGGAGGACCAGCATATGAAGAAGAAGAAGAAGAAGAAGAAGAAGAAGAAGAAGAAGAAGATATTGAGGAGGAGGACCAGCATATGAAGAAGAAGAAGAAGAAGAAGATACTGAGGAGGAGGACCAGCATATGAAGAAGAAGAAGAAGAAGATATTGAGGAGGAGGACCAGCATATGAAGAAAAAGAAGAAGATATTGAGGAGAAGGACCAACATATGAAGAAGAAGAAGAAGAAGATATTGAGAAGGAGGGCCAGAAAAAGACGAACCAGAGAAGTTAAAGAAGAAAAGTAGAAAGAAGGAGATGAAGAGGACTCAGTGAAGATGAAGATGAAGGATGTGTGTGTGTGACAGGCCGCTCTGTTCTGTTAGTGAGTGTAACAGTAGTGTTATTCTTCAGCTTCGTGGTGATGAAGAGTTCTGGTCTCTCCTCTCTGACGAGGCTTTGATTGGCGCCGGCCGGGTCCACAGGTGACCCCCAGGTGGGATCTGTGGACCCGAGAGCAGAGGAGCCGGTTTGCCAAATCCTGATTGGGGCTTTGAGTCAGACCACTCGTGCGAGTATTGATGTTCTCCTGGCTGAAGTAGACGCGCCGGTCAAATTACTCCTTAACCTTCTGACACGCCGATGTAAACGAGAAGAGTCTGGATTTATGGAGCGCCGCGCTCGCTCTCCGACTGCATCCGGACTGGAGATGGGAATGATTTACAACAGCTGTCAGACACTGCCAAGTCACACTGACTGCTCACTGCCAGAGAGAGAGAGGGGGGGGTCAGAGAGAGAGAGAGAGAGAGAGAGAGAGAGAGAGAGAGAAATAAGAGACAGAGAAAAGAAAGTGAGAGAGATAAAGTAGACTGAGTGGGTGGAGCTAAACTGCTGTAGACTGAGTGGGTGGAGCTAAACTGCTGTAGACTGAGTGGGTGGAGCTGAACTACTGTAGACTGAGTGGGTGGAGCTAAACTGCTGTAGACTGAGTGGGTGGAGCTAAACTGCTGTAGACTGAGTGGGTGGAGCTAAACTGCTGTAGACTGAGTGGGTGGAGATGAACTACTGTAGACTGAGTGGGTGGAGCTAAACTGCTGTAGACTGAGTGGGTGGAGCTGAACTACTGTAGACTGAGTGGGTGAAGCTAAACTGCTATAGACTGAGGGGGTGGAGCTAAACTGCTGTAGACTGAGTGGGTGGAGCTAAACTGCTATAGACTGAGTGGGTGGAGCTAAACTGCTGTAGACTGAGTGGGTGGAGCTAAACTGCTGTAGACTGAGTGGGTGGAGCTAAACTGCTATAGACTGAGGGGGTGGAGCTAAACTGCTGTAGACTGAGTGGGTGGAGCTAAACTGCTATAGACTGAGTGGGTGGAGCTAAACTGCTATAGACTGAGTGGGTGGAGCTAAACTGCTGTAGACTGAGTGGGTGGAGCTAAACTGCTATAGACTGAGTGGGTAGAGCTAAACTGATGTAGACTGAGTGGGTGGAGCTAAACTGCTGTAGACTGAGTGGGTGGAGCTGAACTACTGTAGACTGAGTGGGTGGAGCTGAACTACTGTAGACTGAGTGGGTGGAGCTAAACTGCTGTAGACTGAGTGGGTGGAGCTGAACTACTGTAGACTGAGTAGGTGGAGCTAATCTGCTGTATAGCTGGGGGTTAGCTACTCTAGCCTAAATGGGCGGGGCTAAACTAAGCAGGGCCCGGCAGGCTAAATAGCTGCTGTATGTTGAGAGTTAGATGAACTCTAACTCTGTGTTCTGCTTGTAGTCCTGAATATGAATATGGTTCAAACACACAGTGTAAAACTTCTGAACTGGGTTTAAATCTGTGATCGTCAGACCGTCCTGCCCGTGCGCTGGCGGTCCTGCGGTTTGGTCCACATGTAATGATCAGCTGCTCAGCACAGAAATAGTTGTAGCCTGTTTGTTTAGGTCTGAGTGGGCGGCGCTGACGGCTGCGGTGGTCCGTATGACTGGTAACAGAGGGGCACATGCGGATAATAAGCCGAGCGTTGACTCAGACTTTAAACACATTCCTGCAGGTATGAGCGTCGGAATCCGATCTGTTTTGAAAAAGCGCTGCGGCCTCTTTCAGGAGGTTGTGTGTTTGTGATTATTGGCAGAACTCGGGCACTCCGTGGTTCTCCTTGTTGCCGTTGCCGCTAGCAACCGCCCGGCCGATAGTGTCAGTGACTGTAGTTAGTAAAAGCCTCCCTGTGCTCCACTGTTTTTGTAGCGCCGCAGAACGAGGGGGGCTTTTATTTCCACAGGGTCTCACTTTCTTAAAGAGCCCATATCACTGAAAAAAAACAATAAAAGCAGGGGCGTAGGGGTGAGTTCAACATGGTGGGGTTGGGGGGCATACTTGCTACTATAAATCAACGACCACCCCTTTGATGGTGGTGTATGAATGATGTAATGAAAAGGCAATTTAAGGTTAAAGTTCAAGTGTTATAAAACTAAAAGCTATTACACACAAACACATGAAATGGTGTAATACAGCAGCAGCAACACTAAACACTATAACCCACTACACTATACCAACCACACTATACACTATACACTATAACCCACTACACTATCCCAAACACTCTACACTATAACCCACTACACTATACCAACCACACTATACACTATAACCCACTACACTATACCAACCACACTATACACTATAACCCACTACACTATACCAACCACACTATACACTATAACCCGCTACACTATACCAACCACACTATACACTATAACCCACTACACTATACCAACCACACTATACACTATAACCTACTACACTATACCAACCATACTATACACTATAACCTACTACACTATACCAACCATACTATACACTATAACATACTACACTATACCAACCACACTATACACTATAACCTACTACACTATACCAACCACACTATACACTATAACCCACTATACTATACCAACTACACTATACACTATAACCTACTACACTATACCAACCATACTATACACTATAACCTACTACACTATACCAACCACACTATACACTATAACCTACTACACTATACCAACCACACTATACACTATAACCTACTACACTATACACTATAACCCACTACACTATACCAACCACACTATACACTATACACTATAACCCACTACACTATCCCAAACACTCTACACTATAACCCACTACACTATACCAACCACACTATACACTATAACCCACTACACTATACCAAACACACTATACACTATACACTATAACCCACTACACTATCCCAAACACTCTACACTATAACCCACTACACTATACCAACCACACTATACACTATAACCCACTACACTATACCAACCACACTATACACTATAACCCACTACACTATACCAACCACACTATACACTATAACCCACTATACTATACCAACCACACTATAGACTATAACCCACTACACTATACCAACCACACTATACACTATAACCCACTACACTATACCAACCACACTATACACAATAACCACTACACTATACCAATCACACTATACACTATAACCCACTACACTATACCAACCACACTATACACTATAACCCACTACACTATACCAACCACACTATACACTATAACCCACTACACTATACCAACTACACTATACACTATAACCCACTACACTATACCAACCACACTATAACCCACTACACTATACCAACTACACTATACACTATAACCCACTACACTATACCAACCACACTATACACTCCATACTATACACTATAACCCACTACACTATACCAACCACACTATACACTATAACCCACTACACTATACCAACTACACTATACACAATAACAATTACACTATACCAATCACACTATAACCCACTACACTATACCAACCACACTATACACTATAACCCACTACACTATACCAACCACACTATACACTATAACCCACTACACTATACCAACCACACTATAACCCACTACACTATACCAACCACATTATACACTATAACCCACTACACTATACCAATCACACTATACACTATAACCCACTACACTATACCAACCACACTATACACTATAACCTACTACACTATACCAACCACACTATACACTATAACCCACTACACTATACCAACCACACTATACACTATAACCCACTACACTATACCAACCACACTATACACTATAACCCACTACACTATACCAACCACACTATACACTATAACCCACTACACTATACCAACCACACTATACACTATAACCCACTACACTATACCAACCACACTATACACTATAACCCACTACACTATACCAACTACACTATACACTAAAACCCACTACACTTACCAACCACACTATACACTATAACCAACTACACTATACCAACCACACTATACACTAAAACCCACTACACTGTACCAACCACACTATACACTATAACCTACTACACTATACCAACCACACTATGCACTATAACCCACTACACTATACCAACCACACTATACACTATAACCCACTACACTATACCAACCACACTATACACTATAACCCACTACACTATTCCAACCACACTATACACTATAACCCACTACACTATACCAACTACACTACACACTATACACTATAACCTACTACACTATACCAACCACACTATGCACTATAACCCACTACACTATACCAACCACACTATACACTATAACCTACTACACTATACCAACCACACTATACACTATAACCCACTACACTATACCAACCACACTATACACTAAAACCCACTACACTATACCAACCACACTATACACTATAACCAACTACACTATACCAACCACACTATACACTAAAACCCACTACACTGTACCAACTACACTATACACTATAACCTACTACACTATACCAACCACACTATGCACTATAACCCACTACACCATACCAACCACACTATACACTATAACCCACTACACTATACCAACCACACTATACACTATAACCCACTACACTATACCAACCACACTATACACCATAACCAACTACACTATACCAACCACACTATACACTAAAACCCACTACACTGTACCAACTACACTATACACTATAACCTACTACACTATACCAACCACACTATGCACTATAACCCACTACACCATACCAACCACACTATACACTATAACCCACTACACTATACCAACCACACTATACACTATAACCCACTACACTATACCAACCACACAATACACTATAACCTACTACACTATACCAACCACACTATACACTATAACCCACTACACTATACCAACTACACTACACACTATACGCTTTATACTATAGAACCATATAGAACATTCTCCGTTAATCGAAGACGCAGGAATCCTACAAGCATGCAATGGGTGTTTATGGTTCTATACAGAACTACTGTATTTACTAATGAACCATAGAAGAACCATTCAAACAGCAGATGATATAGATTAATGTACTGATTACTGTATGCGCAGGTGACTGGTGTACTTGTGTTTGAAGGTCTGTGGTGCAGAATTAAGTTTCAAAGAGCGAAGAACATCATCTAACCTATTAGCTCTGGCTTATTTATTTATTTATTTATTTATTTAAACTGTGAATGTGCTGACGGCGCTGAGAGCATTCTTCAGCATGTAAAGCCTCTAAAACTCCTGATACTGATTTCTACAATTTTTCTTTTTCCAAGTCGCATCTACTGGCTGGAGAAACAAGAGACTTAGATCAAAGGTTTTATCAGGGAGTCCATGCAGACATTCAGAGAGTGAGAGAAGTGATTTTAATCGACTCTGTGTGTTTGATTCTTGGAGAAATTGGAGAGTGATTATTGATATTTGAGCTCAACAGCACAACAAATACACCCCTGCCTTCAGTGCTCCTTCATAAGCTCCGCCCTCCAAATTCTAATCCATTGATAACCAGTTACTAGATTACAAGCTTAAGCAAACGAGACAGAAAAGTATTAAACTACTGGTTCTATGTTACTGACCTGTCCATCAGAACCAGAGGAACCTCCTCACCCCTTTACTCGCCTCTCAACTCTCCATGAAGCTGAAGTTGGCTCCTTTGTGGTCAGCTTCTTGTTCAGATTTTTCTGTTCCTCCTTGAATGGTGCAGCACTATTTGTTTTCCCCCCATTCCACCTTAAATGCTGCAGTAGTTTCATGCTGGTGCTTGGTCTACTTTACCAGCTTCTTGTTCATTTTTCCCCAGTCCACCTTAAATGCTGCCTCAATCTACTTTTCCAGGTTCTTGATCAATTTTCCAGTTCCACCTTAAATGGTGCACTAGTTCCATGCTGGTGCCTCAGCCTACCTGCCAGGATACTTGTTTGAACTTTCCAGGCATCAAAACAGCAGCACCATTTAAGGTGGAACTGGAAAATCTGAGTAAGAAGCTAGACACTGAGGCATCAGCATGGACCTGCTGCACCATTTAAGGTGGAACTGGAAAATCTGAGTAAGAAGCTAGACACTGAGGCATCAGCATGGACCTGCTGCACCATTTAAGGTGGAACTGGAAAATCTGAGTAAGAAGCTAAACACTAAGGCCTCAGTATTGGTCCTACTGCACCATTTAAGGTGGAACTGGAAAATCTGAGTAAGAAGCTGAAGAAGTACACTGAGGCATCTGCATGGACTCCCCCCCCCCCCCCCCCCCCCCCCCAAACCCCCAGTATCTGGTCTCAGTATTTGGTCTCAGTATCATGTGTTCTCGATTCTGGGAACATTCTCCGCTCTCGGCTGAACTGAACAGGAATATTTTATTACTGAGGTGTTTAGAAAACTCTCAACGTTCAGACTGAAGCACCTGAGTACGAGTAAACAGAGCCGGTCAGCGTCCACATCTGCGTCTGAAATCCTTTCTAAATCTGGACGAACGCACGCCGGAGACGCTGAGACACTGAGACGCTGAGGACACTGAAGTTCATCCACCAGACTGAGCAGATGGTCCTCCAGCTCAACCTCCTGTTTGGGATGTGAGTTTAGCCCATCAGTGGGACGAGGAGGCAGGTAGCGAAGC
>CM038707.1:50118692-50161192 GCA_021613375.1 Megaleporinus macrocephalus | reverse complement strand
TGTTTTGGTCGTGAATGTTTTGGTCGTGAATGTTTCAGTAGTGCATGTTTTGGTATTGAATGTTTTGGTATTAAATGTTTCGGTAGGGAATGTTTCGGTAGGGGATGTTTCGGTAGGGGATGTTTTGGTAGGGGATGTTTTGGTTGTGAATGTTTCGGTAGTGCATGTTTTGGTATTGAATGTTTTGGTAGTGAATGTTTTAGTAGTGGATGTTTCGGTAGTGAATGTTTTGGTAGTGCATGTTTGGTATTGAATGTTTTGGTAGTGAATATTTCAGTAGTGAATGTTTCGGTAGTGAATGTTTTGGTAGTGAATGTTTTGGTAGTGAATGTTTCGGTAGGCAATGTTTCGGTAGGGAATGTTTTGGTAGGGAATGTTTTGGTAGTGAATGTTTTGGTAGTGAATGTTTCGGTAGGGAATGTTTCGGTAGGGAATGTTTCGGTAGGGAATGTTTCGGTAGGGAATGTTTTGGTCGTGAATGTTTCAGTAGTGCATGTTTTGGTATTGAATGTTTTGGTAGTGAATGTTTTGGTAGTGAATGTTTTCTTTAGTGAATGTTTCGGTAGGGAATGTTTTGGTATTGAATGTTTTGGTAGTGAATGTTTCAGTAGTGAATATTTCAGTGGTGAATGTTTTGGTAGTGAATTTTTCAGTAGTGAATGTTTCGGTAGTGAATGTTTTGGTAGTGAATGTTACGGTAGTGAATGTTTTGGTGGTGACAGTTTTGGCTCATTTTGAGCAGAACTCAAAAACACTTGTTAGTCCATGACCAACAAACACAGCTCTGAACACTTATACACACATACAATCATCATATTTTTCATTAAAACACAAAACCTCTGTGTTTCGGTAATGACCAATCTGCTCTCAGCTGATTTTCAGACTTTGGGGCTCAATTACTTTACAAACCAGTACTAACTGCTCACCATGTATGCTCACTTCCTGCTCTAAAATGTATGGGTGTGGATAAAACAGGCTCCGCCTACATAGTAAACTAATTTGTTTTTGGTAGTGACGTCAAAAAAATTGGGACAAAATTTTTATGTGCATTTTTTTATGTAAACATAACAAATATAACTTCTCATTACAATACATTTAATTTTAAAATATTAAACTTAATATAATAATATAATATAAAAACATAATAATATTTAATACTAAAAATATTAAACATAAAAGTCAACTCCCAAAAAAGTTCTGATGGTTTTGAGAGGAAGTGATGGGAGAAGTTGAAGTTGTGTATCGTATGGAAGGGCTGGATGTTATAACAGTGTTATAAAGCGAGCGGGCGGCAGAGATTCATTCAAACCCTAATGAGAAACGCTGGACTGGTCACCGTCAGACAGGAGTAATGGAGGCCAGAGACTGTAGAGTAAATGTTATTCCTTTATTTACTCTCCCACCATCTCCTTTCTGAGCCTTTGATGTTGAGATCTGTTTCTCTCTCTCTTTTCCCTCCCTCTCATTCTCTCTCTCTTCCCTCTCTCTCTCTCTCTTTTCTCTCCCTCTCTCTCTTTTCTCTCCCTCTCTCATTCTCTCCCTCTCTTCCCTCTCTCATTCTCTTCCTCTCTTCCCTCTCTCTGTCTCTGTCTCTCTGTCTCTCTCTCTCTCTCTCTCTCTCTCGGGGGGTGGGGTGGGGGGGTGTTTTGGTCTGGTGTGGGTTCGGTTATTGTCATCTTTACTGCAGACAATTAAGATTTAATCAGAGAGACTGAAGTATCTCCTCCTCATTAAGATTCCAGGCTTTGATAGCTGAGCTTTATTGCCGCCTCTGTGTCTTCACAGAGCTCCAGCTTTCTTTAACAGGGAGCTCTCCCTTCAGCTCCGAACAAAAGCACCGCAGCTCCTCCAAACACTGCTAACAACAAGCTCTCCGAGAGCGGAGCCTCGTGAACTCACCAGTACAGTTCAGAACTGCTGAAAACATGAAAACATAAAAACAATCAAATATCAATATATTAACACCTGCAGCCTGCATAGCTACCTTCTCACCTGGACGTCCTGCATAGCTACCTTCTCACCTGGACGTCCTGCATAGCTACCTTCTCACCTGGACGTCCTGCGTAGCTACCTTCTCACCTGGACGTCCTGCATAGCTACCTTCTCACCTGGACATCCTGCATAGCTACATTCTCACCTGGACGTCCTACGTAGCTACATTCTCACCTGGACGTCCTGCGTAGCTACCTTCTCACCTGGACGTCCTGCATAGCTACCTTCTCACCTGGACGTCCTGCGTAGCTACCTTCTCACCTGGACGTCCTGCATAGCTACCTTCTCACCTGGACGTCCTGCGTAGCTACCTTCTCACCTGGACGTCCTGCATAGCTACCTTCTCACCTGGACGTCCTGCATAGCTACCTTCTCACCTGGACATCCTGCATAGCTACATTCTCACCTGGACGTCCTGCGTAGCTACCTTCTCACCTGGACGTCCTGCGTAGCTACCTTCTCACCTGGACGTCCTGCATAGCTACCTTCTCACCTGGACGTCCTGCATAGCTACCTTCTCACCTGGACATCCTGCATAGCTACATTCTCACCTGGACGTCCTGCGTAGCTACCTTCTCACCTGGACGTCCTGCATAGCTACCTTCTCACCTGGACGTCCTGCGTAGCTACCTTCTCACCTGGACGTCCTGCGTAGCTACCTTCTCACCTGGACGTCCTGCGTAGCTACCTTCTCACCTGGACGTCCTGCGTAGCTACCTTCTCACCTGGACGTCCTGCATAGCTACCTTCTCACCTGGACGTCCTGCATAGCTACCTTCTCACCTGGACGTCCTGCATAGCTACCTTCTCACCTGGACGTCCTGCATAGCTACCTTCTCACCTGGACGTCCTGCGTAGCTACCTTCTCACCTGGACGTCCTGCATAGCTACCTTCTCACCTGGACATCCTGCATAGCTACATTCTCACCTGGACGTCCTACGTAGCTACATTCTCACCTGGACGTCCTGCGTAGCTACCTTCTCACCTGGACGTCCTGCATAGCTACCTTCTCACCTGGACGTCCTGCGTAGCTACCTTCTCACCTGGACGTCCTGCATAGCTACCTTCTCACCTGGACGTCCTGCGTAGCTACCTTCTCACCTGGACGTCCTGCATAGCTACCTTCTCACCTGGACGTCCTGCATAGCTACCTTCTCACCTGGACATCCTGCATAGCTACATTCTCACCTGGACGTCCTGCGTAGCTACCTTCTCACCTGGACGTCCTGCGTAGCTACCTTCTCACCTGGACGTCCTGCGTAGCTACCTTCTCACCTGGACGTCCTGCATAGCTACCTTCTCACCTGGACGTCCTGCATAGCTACCTTCTCACCTGGACATCCTGCATAGCTACATTCTCACCTGGACGTCCTGCGTAGCTACCTTCTCACCTGGACGTCCTGCATAGCTACCTTCTCACCTGGACGTCCTGCGTAGCTACCTTCTCACCTGGACGTCCTGCGTAGCTACCTTCTCACCTGGACGTCCTGCGTAGCTACCTTCTCACCTGGACGTCCTGCGTAGCTACCTTCTCACCTGGACGTCCTGCATAGCTACCTTCTCACCTGGACGTCCTGTACGTGACAGTGAGTGTGTTTCAGTGACTGTTTTCATCAGAACTCCAAAACACTCAGTACACGACTGACAAACAGATCTGAGCATGACATCATCCAAATTTTCAAAGACACAAAACTGAGCAGAAGTCTGTTTTAGTAACGACAGTTCCTCATGTTCCTCACGGTTCTTACATTTTTGGGACACGTTTCTTCAAAAAATGCCAACTGCTCAGCGTGAGGTACGAGGATGCCGTCTTACTTCCTGTTTACTTCCTCCGCAACTCTTGGTTTTGGTAGTGCCATGAAAATATGAGACAGCATTTTAAAATAAACATAACTAATCTAAACTTCACACACACACACACACACACACACACACACACACACACACACACACACACACACCATGACCATTACAGTGATCAACTCTGACCATTACAGTGATCAACTCTGACCATTACAGTGATCAACTCTGACCATTACAACGATCAACTCTGACCATTACAGTGATCAACTCTGACCATTACAACGATCAACTCTGACCATTACAGCGATCAACTCTGACTATTACAGTGATCAACTCTGACCATTACAATGACCAACTCTGACCATTACAACGATCAACTCTGACCATTACAGTGATCAACTCTGACCATTACAGTGATCAACTCTGACCATTACAACGATCAACTCTGACCATTACAGCGATCAACTCTGACTATTACAGTGATCAACTCTGACCATTACAATGACCAACTCTGACCATTACAACGATCAACTCTGACCATTACAGTGATCAACTCTGACCATTACAGTGATCAACTCTGACCATTACAGCGATCAACTCTGACCATTACAGCGATCAACTCTGACCATTACAGTGATCAACTCTGACCATTACAGTAATCAACTCTGACCATTACAGTGATCAACTCTGACCATTACAGTGATCAACTCTGACCATTACAATGACCAACTCTGACCATTACAACGATCAACTCTGACCATTACAGTGATCAACTCTGACCATTACAGTGATCAACTCTGACCATTACAATGACCAACTCTGACCATTACAACGATCAACTCTGACCATTACAACGACCAACTCTGACCATTACAGTGATCAACTCTGACCATTACAGTCATCAACTCTGACTATTACAGTGATCAACTCTGACTATTACAGTAATCAACTCTGACTATTACAGTCTTCAACTCTCACCATTACAGTGATCAACTTCGACCATTACAGTCATCAACTCTGACCATTACAGTCATCAACTCTGACTATTACAGTGATCAACTCTGACCATTACAACGACCAACTCTGACCATTACAGTGATCAACTCTGACTATTACAGTGATCAACTCTGACCATTACAGTCATCAACTTTGACCATTACAGTGATCAACTCTGACCATTACAATGACCAACTCTGACCATTACAACGATCAACTCTGACCATTACAACGACCAACTCTGACCATTACAGTGATCAACTCTGACTATTACAGTCATCAACTCTGACCATTACAGTGATCAACTTCGACCATTACAGTGATCAACTCTGACCATTACAGTGTTCAACTCTGACCATTACAGTCATCAACTTTGACCATTACAGTGATCAACTCTGACCATTACAATGACCAACTCTGACCATTACAACGATCAACTCTGACCATTACAACGACCAACTCTGACCATTACAGTGATCAACTCTGACTATTACAGTGATCAACTCTGACCATTACAGTGATCAACTCTGACCATTACAACGATCAACCCTGACCATTGCAGCGATCAACTCTGACCATTACAACGACCAACTCTGACCATTACAGTGATCAACTCTGACTATTACAGTGATCAACTCTGACCATTACAACGACCAACTCTGACTATTACAGTCATCAACTCTGACCATTACAACGACCAACTCTGACCATTACATTGATCAACTCTGACCATTTCAGTGATCAACTCTGACCATTTCAGTGATCAACTCTGACCATTACAGTGATGAACTCTGACCATTACATTGATCAACTCTGACCATTTCAGTGATCAACTCTGACCATTTCAGTGATCAACTCTGACCATTACAGTGATCAACTCTGACCATTACAATGACCAACTCTGACCATTACAACGATCAACTCTGACCATTACAACGACCAACTCTGACCATTACAGTGATCAACTCTGACCATTACAGTCATCAACTCTGACCATTACAGTGATCAACTTCGACCATTACAGTGATCAACTCTGACCATTACAGTGTTCAACTCTGACCATTACAGTCATCAACTTTGACCATTACAGTGATCAACTCTGACCATTACAATGACCAACTCTGACCATTACAGTGATCAACTCTGACCATTACAGTCATCAACTCTGACCATTACATTGATCAACTCTGACCATTTCAGTGATCAACTCTGACCATTTCAGTGATCAACTCTGACCATTACAGTGATCAACTCTGACTATTACAGTGATCAACTCTGACCATTACAACGACCAACTCTGACCATTACAGTAATCAACTCTGACCATTTCAGTGATCAACTCTGACCATTTCAGTGATCAACTCTCTGAGTTTTAGTACTGAGAATTAATATTTCAGTACTTTCTTGGCCTGACACTGAGAAACATCTGACACAGCATAACTATGAAAAGTGCTATCATGTTTTGTTAATGACATCACCTGGTGCTCACATGTACGAGGAGAGAAGTAATGGCCCTAGAACTGAACCTAGTGGGGGTCCGTTGTGTATATATTTTGACAGACGATTTCCCAATGAAACCAATACAGTGACTACAAAGCAGCGTCCTGGCTGTGTGTTTAGTCTGTTCAGAACATTATTACGTGACTTTGTTGGAATTTATAGGCAAAACATGAGCTTTTGAGCACGTCAGCGTTCCTGTAGCAGTTCTGTTTGCTAGCCAGCGCAGTTTAACTGCCTCCTTTTAACGAACACAGATCTGAAACCCACTAAAGCACAGACCCTCACTGGCACTGCCAACAGGGCTTTACAGCCACAAATACTGCACCAGATTAGATCAGAGAGAACACCTTCCAGCCATGATCACCTCCGTCCCTCTGCTCCAGCCCAACGACTGGAACAAACAACGTTTTCAAGACTGGCTAGAGCTGAAAACTAGTTAAAGCCTGAGATCCAAAAACAAATGCATGCGTATACGGTTTGAGCACAAGAAATCATTAGTGTTAATGAGTTAACCACCTCCTCATACCTCCACTCACTGACCACTGTATCAGCTCCACCACCTCCTCATACCTCCACTCACTGACCACTGTATCAGCTCCACCACCTCCTAATACCTCCACTCACTGACCACTGTATCAGCTCCACCACCTCCTCATACCTCCACTCACTGACCACTGTATCAGCTCCACCACCTCCTCATACCTCCACTCACTGTCCACTGTATCAGCTCCACCACCTCCTCATACCTCCACTCACTGACCACTGTATCAGCTCCACCACCTCCTCATACCTCCACTCACTGACCACTGTATCAGCTCCACCACCTCCTCATACCTCCACTCACTGTCCACTGTATCAGCTCCACTGACCATACAGGACCTCCACTCACTGTCCACTGTATCAGCTCCACTGACCATACAGGACCTCCACTTACAGACTGTAGTTCATCTGATTCTCTGTATACTTTATTATTCTGTTCTTTAATGATCAGGACCACCACAGGACCCCCACAGAGCAGATACTATTATGGAGGTGGGTCATTCTCAGCACTACTCTTTGACACTGACGTGGTGCTGGGGTGAGTGGATCAGACACAGCAGTGCTGCTGGAGTGTTTAAACACTGTGTCCACTCACTGTCCACTCTTTCAGACACTCCTACTACTTGCTGGTCCACCTTGTAGATGTAAAGTCAGAGACAGTAGCTCATCTGCTGCTGCACAGTTTGAGTTCCTCTAGTTCTTCATCAGTGGACACAGGACGCCGCCCACAGGGCACTGCTGTCTGAATAGTTTTGGTTGGTGGACGATTCTCAGTCCAGCAGTGACACTGAGGTGTTTAAACAATCCAGCAGCAGCAGCACTGCTGGGTCTGATCCAAGGAAATCCAGGGATAGAAGAGAACCTGTGGAGAGAAGGAAGGTGTGTTAATTAATTGATTAATTATATATTGCAGATACATCTGTGTTTACACTAATATAAATGTTTATGTTGATTAAATATTATATTCTCTTTTTATTTTGTAGCCGTTACACCTATTGGCCACCTGTTTAATCCTTTGACACCAAGTGAGTAAATTTTCAAGACTGTAAATCGTCACTGTTATAGTACTTTCTGTAAAAAACCTGATGTTCACCTGAACTTAGCTAAAAGCTCCACTGTGTTCTACATGTTAGTGGAGAACTGAAGATTGTAGTAGATACAGAATGTGTGAAACACTGTACTATATTGAAAATTGTTCTTCTCTAGGTTAGAAATTATTAAATATTTAAACTAATCTCAGACCATAAAGGGTTAAAACATTGTGCTCTGACTGCTGTCAGTTGTTACTGCAAAAAAAAAAAATACAGAGGTACCAAGTATGATACAAAACAAAACCCATATATGCAAAGTGTTACTTAATTTTATTATTATTGTTATTGTTTTATTTTTATTATTATTATGAATATTTATTAAAAGTCTAATAAACACTTCCAATTCTAATTTTCAGGTAATTGTTTTCTGGTTCAGGTGTCAAAGGGTCAAAGGAGGGATCTATTGAACTGGAAAGAGGCATGTTGGGAGAGTCGTAGACCCAGACTCATGAGTAATGATGTTGATTATTGACTGATTGTTGATGTTTACTATTTGTCAATATAGATATTCTTTAACTGTGAAGTTATTTTAAAGCTTTTGTTTACTTTTTGTTTTGTTCTCTCATAAGAGTAAATATTTAACATAGAATTCAGGAGAGTGTATTTTGCGAGGTGGTGTAGTGGTCAACAGAGGGCGCTGGTGCGGTCTACCTCGCTTCTTATGGGCCCGTATTCACTTCAGTTTACTTTAATAAAGATAGGATAAGCAAAATACAGCTTTTGTTGTTTTGTTATAGATAAATAATAAGGAAACTTGTCAATCATAATTTGTGTTTAGTATGATTTTGTAGGCCAGCATCCTGTCTAGTAGCTTAGAGGATAGAAACATGTTGCTTGTCTCTTAAAACACACTATTGTCCATTATTATTTACTGTCTATTGGTGTGGACACCATGCATGAAATGGTTAATACATAATACTCTCTTTATTTACACTCTTTATTTACTAAATATAACAGAATTAAAGTTAAAAAATAAACACAGTTATTATATATTTTCTATGTTAATTTTTCTGCTGTCCAGTAGGTGGCGCTCTATAAGATTCACTCTGGCCTACAGCTGTAGATGATCTCCTAAGTGTGTTCATGCTACGCTGCAGACAGTCTCAACGTGGTGATGATGATGATGATTCGTTCTTTCCAGTGGAGAGCAGCGTAACTCAACCCTGAGAGAAACACCACCGGAGCTGGGTCTGAGGACCACGTACCTTCTGCAGCGCGGATGGATTGGAGCTCTGATTACGCCAGAAACAAAGCCACGATAAGCTGATGATTATGTCAAGGTCAAACATCTCCGCCATCCTCCGTCTCCGGAATGCCAATAAGCAATTCCCACATTTACGGAATGCCTGTGTGTTATTGTCTGTTAGATCCTCTTCTATTATTCCGCTTCCATTATATCATTTCCATTGTTTGCTTTCCAATTTCATGACAACAAATATTCATGAGATCCCGTCCAGCTCCACCGCAAAAGCCTCCAATCACAGAAATGTTCATGCGAAAGTACGTTCAAGTCCCGGCGGTCGTCGAAACAATGCTCCGCTGATGCGCAACAGGAGCTCCGTATAAACAAACCTGAGGTCGGACTCAGTGTTTTCCTGTTTAAGAACTGTGGGAAGGTGTAGCTCACCAACGCTTTTGGCTTTAGAATGCATTCACGGCAGAGGAATACAATACATGATCAAAAGTATGTGGACACCACTAATAATTAGTGAGCTCAGGTGTTTCAGTCACATCATTTCTCATTAGGTTGAATGTATAACTCTAAATGTAGGTATTGTATATAAACTGAGTTACAGTTTCTCATTAGGTTGAATGTATAACTCTAAATGTAGGTATTGTATATAAACTGAGTTACAGTTTCTCATTAGGTTGAATGTATAACTCTAAATGTAGGTATTGTATATAAACTGAGTTACAGTTTCTCATTAGGTTGAATGTATAACTCTAAATGTAGGTATTGTATATAAACTGAGTTACAGTTTCTCATTAGGTTGAATGTATAACTCTAAATGTAGGTATTGTATATAAACTGAGTTACAGTTTCTCTTCAGCTTGTGTGGAGGTGGATAGAGATGATAAGTTTAATATAACTGAGTGACGGGAGCGAGTGATCCAGATACAGAGCTTTTGTTCAGAGTCCCAGAAGAGCCCAGTGGTTAGTTATGTCTTATCTGTTCATGTCTTTGATGAATGGGTCTGGTGGCCACCTCTGTGGCCTTGGTTTTCTCCCTACATGTCCTTGGAGAACCCAGAGCTTCGAAAAACTGCCTCGTTGTGTGCACGGATAACGGGATGGACGTTGATGGATGGCACCGTTCTGTAAGATCACCAGAGTTCAAGGAGGTTCTGGCTTATGAGCTTGTTGCGCGTGTTGGGTTTCACAGGAATGCAGGCAGCTTGCTGTGGAGGATTCATACCGGTTTAATGACTAAATCTGAAGCGGCTGGCCTGCATTACCCATAATGCCTTAACAAGCACAGCACTGTATCATGTCATCCTGATGGCCAATTGGTCAAGAAAACAAATCCCTGTTTTTTATATGCTGAGCATTCCTCAGACCAGACACTACAGCATGTTGAACTACATTTCCCATGAGGCCTTGCAGTGTCAATTCTGGCTGTAAATAAAAAGAATTGTAAACAGTATTGTGATATAAACTGAGTTACAGTTTCTCATTAGGTTGAGTGTATAACTCTAAATGTAGGTATTGTATATAAACTGAGTTACAGTTTCTCATTAGGTTGAATTATAACTCTAAATGTAGGTATTGTATATAAACTGAGTTACAGTTTCTCATTAGGTTGAATTATAACTCTAAATGTAGGTATTGTATATAAACTGAGTTACAGTTTCTCATTTGGTTGATTGTATAACTCTAATTATAGGTATTGTTTATAATATGAGTTACAGTTTCTCATTAGGTTGAATGTATAACTAAATGTAGGTATTGTATATAAACTGAGTTACAGTTTCTCATGAGGTTGAGTGCATAACTCTAAATGTAAGTATTGTATATAATCTGAGTTACAGTTTCTCATTAGGTTGAATGTATAACTAAATGTAGGTATTGTATATGAACTGAGTTACAGTTTCTCATGAGGTTGAATGTATAACTCTAAATGTAGGTATTGTATATAAACTGAGTTACAGTTGCTCATTAGGTTGAATGTATAACTAAATGTAGGTATTGTATATGAACTGAGTTACAGTTTCTCATGAGGTTGAATGTATAACTCTAAATGTAGGTATTGTATATAAACTGAGTTACAAGTTCTCATTAGGTTGAATGTATAACTCTAAATGTAGGTATTGTATATAAACTGAGTTACAGTTTCTCATTAGGTTGAATGTATAACTCTAAATGTAGGTATTGTATATAAACTGAGTTACAGTTTCTCATTAGGTTGAGTGTATAACTCTAAATGTAGGTATTGTATATAAACTGAGTTACAGTTTCTCATTAGGTTGAGTGTATAACTCTAAATGTAGGTATTGTATATAAACTGAGTTACAGTTTCTCATGAGGTTGAATGTATAACTCTAAATGTAGGTATTGTATATAAACTGAGTTACAGTTTCTCATGAGGTTGAAGGTATAACTCTAAATGTAGGTACTGTATATAAACTGAGTTACAGTTTCTCATTAGGTTGAATGTATAACTCTAAATGTAGGTATTGTATATAAACTGAGTTACAGTTTCTCATTAGGTTGAATGTATAACTCTAAATGTAGGTACTGTATATAAACTGAGTGTATAGTTTCTCATGAGGTTGAAGGTATAACTCTAAATGTAGGTACTGTATATAAACTGAGTGTATAGTTTCTCTCTCACTCTGGAGAGGTCAGTTGAGGTCCACCCTGGTGTTTGGGATGTGTGTGGTGGGCCGTGTGAATGAAATACATGTGTGTGTGAAATGTGTGTGTAAACACGCGTGCTGATGTGTTGTGGGCCAGCGTGTTGAAGTGGGGGTCCGCAGTGCAGAACTGTAAAGCTGTCATCTTTAAATCAGGCGGAGAGGCTGGTGACTCCCGGCTGGCGCGGGGCTGATTTATGGGGGGCTGCAGGATCTCAGGGTTTGTACGGTCGGTAGAGGGTCTGTTTATTTAGGTGCAGTAGTAATCACCTATTAGCCCTCTTCTGTAGGGGGGCAGCTTCCCGCGGGTTGGATCACTGCGGTGGTGAAAGGAGCCGAGTATGGGAACACTGAAGGAGCTACTTGTGCTGGAGAGGATGGAAACAATTACTCGTCCAGAAGAACTCAGAATCGATCAGCATTTCTCTTCATTGGGGAGTAAAAGTGCACCGCAAGGTGCCCCCTGGTGGCAGCTCTGAGATTTATGGACTGTAGCCACATGTCAGTGCTGCCCCACTTGTTTTTATTAATAACTGACCAGAGAGAAACTACAAGCTTTGAGAACTTCACTCAGAACCTGAAAGGAATAAACGTCTAAACGTATCACTACTTAAATAAACTCGAGCAAATAAATGTACATAATATATTATCTGGTTTGTTATGTGGGCTCCGTGAACGATGCCAGAGAAGACCAACAGTAACACTTGAATATAATAACAGGTCCCTATGAATAGCACAGTGCTGTTGGGCTATTGGTCAATGCTGAAGTATTTACATATGACAGGCACAGATATGGGCTAGATATGACATGGTTTGACATGCTATTCCTAACAGAGTCTTGAGATCTTGAGGAACTTGGCTGACCATGCAAAAAATATATAGTATAAATAAATGGTCAGCATGAGGCAGCCAAGTCTTTTTTTATTTTCTGTCTTCTGGGAGTCTTACTAAGTGCTAAACCTCTGATTTGCAGTAAAACAAAAAAGTGAGTTGCTCATACATACAATCAACAGTTCTGATGTGATCTTAGTGGGTCTGGAGTTCTGAGGAAGATGAAACGGTGCACTGTGAGGATGGTTGGTCAGGATTGGCATTAAGGAGGGGCGATGATAATAACCAGTGATGATAGGCAGCAATGCTGGACACTGAGAATAGTCAGTAAGGATAGGCAATGAGGATGGGTGGTGAGGATGGGTGGTGAGGATGAACAGCGATGATAGGTGGTGAGGATGGGTGGTGAGAATAGGCAGTGAGGATGGGTGGTGAGGATAGGCAGTGAGGATGGGTGGTAAGGATGAACAGCGATGATAGGTGGTGAGGATGGGTGGTGAGGATGAACAGCGATGATAGGTGGTGAGGATTAACAGCGATGATAGGTGGTGAGGATGGGTGGTGAGAATAGGCAGTGAGGATGGGTGGTGAGGATGGGTGGTGAGGATGAACAGCGATGATAGGTGGTGAGGATGGGTGGTGAGGATGAACAGCGATGATAGGTGGTGAGGATTAACAGCGATGTTAGGCAGTGAGGATGGGTGGTGAGGATGTCCATTTAGGATGGGTGGTGAGAATAGGCAGTGAGGATGGGTGGTGAGGATGAACAGCGATGATAGGTGGTGAGGATGGGTGGTGAGGATGGGTGGTGAGGATGAACAGCGATGATAGGTGGTGAAGATGGGTGGTGAGGATGAACAGCGATGATAGGTGGTGAGGATGGGTGGTGAGGATGGGTGGTGAGGATGAACAGCGATGATAGGTGGTGAGGATGGGTGGTGAGGATGGGTGGTGAGGATGAACAGCGATGATAGGTGGTGAGAATAGGCAGTGAGGATGGGTGGTGAGGATTAACAGCGATGGTAGGCAGTGAGGATGGGTGGTGAGGATGTCCATTTAGGATGGGTGGTGAGGATAGGCAGTGTGTATGGGTGGTGTGGATGAACAGCGATGATAGGTGGTGAGGATGGGTGGTGAGGATAGGCAGTGTGTATGGGTGGTGTGGATGAACAGCGATGATAGGTGGTGAGGATGGGTGGTGAGGATAGGCAGTGTGTATGGGTGGTGAGGATGAACAGCGATGATAGGTGGTGAGGATGGGTGGTGAGGATAGGCAGTGTGTATGGGTGGTGAGGATAGGCAGTGAGGATGGGTGGTGAGGATGGGAGATGATAGGCAGTAAGGATAGACAGGATAAGTAGTGAGGATGGGTGGTGAGGATGGGAGATGATAGGTGGTAAGAACTGATGGGATAAGCAGTGAGGTAGGTGATGAGGACGGGCGGTGAGGATGGCCAGTGAGGAATGTCCAGGAACAACAGGCCTAAATGGTTATTCAGCACTTATATAATTTAAGAATAACTTTACATTGTAGTCCATGTAGTTACTCAATACAACTCAGTGTGGACGAGGTTAAAGACTGTTCTGCATTCAGCCACTAGGGGGTCGTCAAACCCAAAACTGTCCCGGGGAAGCCTAGAATGACCTGGAACAAAGTCAGCGCTGTCCCTGCAGTACAGAAACGATTTGAAGTCACATGTTTCTGCTCCGAGCCCGAAACTGCAGACGTGGGATTTCCCTGTGAGAACATTGGTTCTTCTGAAGTGAGCCCCGGTTCCCCGAGCTGACTGAAGAGGAGCTCTTAGTCATTCAGATCCCCGAACGGCGGAGCTCTCATTAACAGCTGTGCGTGTTGTGGCCTGCGGTTTTCTGGCCTCGCTCAGTGTCCTGTTTGTGATTATTCAACCATCCAGCCCAGTAGAGGCAGCGCAGGCATGCAGCTGGAACTCCCTCCAGTGGCCCTCAGCGTTCAGCTACACTCATTAACACATACCAGAGGTTGTGGTGGAGACACCAGAGGACACCGTGTGACGACATGGTCGCTTTACAGCCGTTTCCCGGCAACGCCAATACAGTTTGTATTGTTGTTGTTATGCGGTTATGACGCGGCAACCAGCCGAGACCGTCTGATCAAAGACCAGAGAGCTTCACTGACTGGCTGGAGTCCTGTCTGGAACCAGCTCCTCTTAATAAGCAACATAAACAACAGTTTAGAGCCCCTCGGCCCCCAGAGGCCCCTCAACAACTTCTGATTTACAGCAGCGGAAAACGACTTCCTCTGTTAATCCAGGTTTAACTACTCAGACTGTAATTAATCCAGGATTAACTACTCAGACTGTAATTAATCCAGATTTAACTACTCAGACTGTAATTAATCCAGGTTTAACTACTCAGACTGTAATTAATCCAGGTTTAACTACTCAGACTGTAATTAATCCAGGTTTAACTACTCAGACTGTAATTAATCCAGATTTAACTACTCAGACTGTAATTAATCCAGATTTAACTATTCAGACTGTAATTAATCCAGGTTTAACTACTCAGACTGTAATTAATCCAGATTTAACTATTCAGACTGTAATTAATCCAGGTTTAACTACTCAGACTGTAATTAATCCAGGTTTAACTACTCAGACTGTAATTAATCCAGATTTAACTATTCAGACTGTAATTAATCCAGGTTTAACTACTTATACTGTAATTAATCCAGATTTAACTATTCAGACTGTAATTAATCCAGGTTTAACCAATCAGACTGCAATTAATCCAGATTTAACTACTTATACTGTAATTAATCCAGGTTTAGATACGCGTTTATACTGAGCTGGTAATTAATCCAGGTTTAGAAGTACAAGGTAGATGTTTCTAATAAAGTGGCCAGTTAGTAGAAGTACAAGGTGGTGTTTCTAATAAAGTGGCCAGTTAGTGGAAGTACAGTGTAGGTGTTTCTAATAAAGTGGCCAGTTAGTAGAAGTACAATGTAAGTGTTTCTAATAAAGTGGCCAGTTATTAGAAGTACAAGGTGGTGTTTCTAATAAAGTGGCCAGTTAGTAGAAGTACAAGGTGGTGTTTCTAATAAAGTGGCCAGTTAGTAGAAGTACAGTGTAGGTGTTTCTAATAAAGTGGCCAGTTAGTAGAAGTACAATGTAAGTGTTTCTAATAAAGTGGCCAGTTATTAGAAGTACAAGGTGGTGTTTCTAATAAAGTGGCCAGTTAGTGGAAGTACAAGGTGGTGTTTCTAATAAAGTGGCCAATTAGTAGAAGTACAATGTAGGTGTTTCTAATAAAGTGACCAGTTAATAGAAGTACAATGTAAGTGTTTCTGATAAAGTGGCCAGTTATTAGAAGTACAAGGTGGTGTTTCTAATAAAGTGTCCAGTTATTAGAAGTACAAGGTGGGTGTTTCTAATAAAGTGGCCAGTTAGTGGGACCATAATGTGGTGTTTCTAATAAAGTGGCCAGTTAGTGGAAGTACAATGTGGGTGTTTCTAATAAAGTGGCCAGTTATTAAAGGTACAAGGTGGTGTTTCTAATAAAGTGTCCAGTTATTAGAAGTACAAGGTGGGTGTTTCTAATAAAGTGTCCAGTTATTAGAAGTACAAAGTGGGTGTTTCTAATAAAGTGTCCAGTTATTAGAAGTACAAGGTGAGTGTTTCTAATAAAGCGTCCAGTTATTAGAAGTACAAAGTGGGTGTTTCTAATAAAGTGTCCAGTTATTAGAAGTACAAGGTGGGTGTTTCTAATAAAGTGTGCAATTATTAGAAGTACAAGGTGGGTGTTTCTAATAAAGTGTCCTGTTATTAGAAGTACAAGGTGGGTGTTTCTAATAAAGTGTGCAGTTATTAGAAGTACAAGGTGGGTGTTTCTAATAAAGTGTCCAGTTATTAGAAGTACAAGGTGGGTGTTTCTAATAAAGTGTCCAGTTATTAGAAGTACAAGGTGGGTGTTTCTAATAAAGCGTCCAGTTATTAGAAGTACAAGGTGGGTGTTTCTAATAAAGTGTGCAGTTATTAGAAGTACAAGGTGGGTGTTTCTAATAAAGTGTCCAGTTATTAGAAGTACAAGGTGGGTGTTTCTAATAAAGCGTCCAGTTATTAGAAGTACAAGGTGGGTGTTTCTAATAAAGTGTGCAGTTATTAGAAGTACAAGGTGGTGTTTCTAATAAAGTGTCCAGTTATTAGAAGTACAAGGTGGGTGTTTCTAATAAAGTGTGCAGTTATTAGAAGTACAAGGTGGGTGTTTCTAATAAAGTGGCCAGTAAGTAAAAATACAAGGTGGGTGTTTCTAATGAAGTGGCCAGTTAGTAAAAATACAAGGTGGGTGTTTCTAATAAAGTGGCCAGTAAGTAAAAATACAAGGAAGGTGTTTCTAATGAAGTGGCCAGTTAGTGGAAGTACAAGGTGGGTGTTTCTAATAAAGTGTGCAGTTATTAGAAGTACAAGGTGGGTGTTTCTAATAAAGTGTGCAGTTATTAGAAGTACAAGGTGGGTGTTTCTAATAAAGTGGCCAGTAAGTAAAAATACAAGGTGGGTGTTTCTAATGAAGTGGCCAGTTAGTGGAAGTACAAGGTGGGTGTTTCTAATAAAGTGTGCAGTTATTAGAAGTACAAGGTGGGTGTTTCTAATAAAGTGTCCAGTTATTATAAGTACAAGGTGGGTGTTTCTAATAAAGCGTCCAGTTATTAGAAGTACAAGGTGGGTGTTTCTAATAAAGTGTGCAGTTATTAGAAGTACAAGGTGGTGTTTCTAATAAAGTGTGCAGTTATTAGAAGTACAAGGTGGTGTTTCTAATAAAGTGTCCAGTTATTAGAAGTACAAGGTGGGTGTTTCTAATAAAGCGTCCAGTTATTAGAAGTACAAGGTGGGTGTTTCTAATAAAGTGTGCAATTATTAGAAGTACAAGGTGGTGTTTCTAATAAAGTGTGCAGTTATTAGAAGTACAAGGTGGTGTTTCTAATAAAGTGTCCAGTTATTAGAAGTACAAGGTGGGTGTTTCTAATAAAGCGTCCAGTTATTAGAAGTACAAGGTGGGTGTTTCTAATAAAGTGTGCAGTTATTAGAAGTACAAGGTGGGTGTTTCTAATAAAGTGGCCAGTAAGTAAAAATACAAGGTGGGTGTTTCTAATGAAGTGGCCAGTTAGTGGAAGTACAAGGTGGGTGTTTCTAATAAAGTGTGCAGTTATTAGAAGTACAAGGTGGTGTTTCTAATAAAGTGTCCAGTTATTAGAAGTACAAGGTGGGTGTTTCTAATAAAGCGTCCAGTTATTAGAAGTACAAGGTGGGTGTTTCTAATAAAGTGTGCAATTATTAGAAGTACAAGGTGGTGTTTCTAATAAAGTGTGCAGTTATTAGAAGTACAAGGTGGTGTTTCTAATAAAGTGTCCAGTTATTAGAAGTACAAGGTGGGTGTTTCTAATAAAGCGTCCAGTTATTAGAAGTACAAGGTGGGTGTTTCTAATAAAGTGTCGAGTTATTAGAAGTACAAGGTGGGTGTTTCTAATAAAGTGGCCAGTAAGTAAAAATACAAGGTGGGTGTTTCTAATGAAGTGGCCAGTTAGTGGAAGTACAAGGTGGGTGTTTCTAATAAAGTGTGCAGTTATTAGAAGTACAAGGTGGGTGTTTCTAATAAAGTGGCCAGTAAGTAAAAATACAAGGTGGGTGTTTCTAATGAAGTGGCCAGTTAGTGGAAGTACAAGGTGGGTGTTTCTAATAAAGTGTGCAGTTATTAGAAGTACAAGGTGGGTGTTTCTAATAAAGTGTCCAGTTATTATAAGTACAAGGTGGGTGTTTCTAATAAAGCGTCCAGTTATTAGAAGTACAAGGTGGGTGTTTCTAATAAAGTGTGCAGTTATTAGAAGTACAAGGTGGTGTTTCTAATAAAGTGTGCAGTTATTAGAAGTACAAGGTGGTGTTTCTAATAAAGTGTCCAGTTATTAGAAGTACAAGGTGGGTGTTTCTAATAAAGCGTCCAGTTATTAGAAGTACAAGGTGGGTGTTTCTAATAAAGTGTCGAGTTATTAGAAGTACAAGGTGGTGTTTCTAATAAAGTGTGCCGTTATTAGAAGTACAAGGTGGGTGTTTCTAATGAAGTGGCCAGTTAGTGGAAGTACAAGGTGGGTGTTTCTAATAAAGTGTGCAGTTATTAGAAGTACAAGGTGGTGTTTCTAATAAAGTGTCCAGTTATTAGAAGTACAAGGTGGGTGTTTCTAATAAAGTGTCGAGTTATTAGAAGTACAAGGTGGTGTTTCTAATAAAGTGTGCCGTTATTAGAAGTACAAGGTGGGTGTTTCTAATGAAGTGGCCAGTTAGTGGAAGTACAAGGTGGGTGTTTCTAATAAAGTGTGCAGTTATTAGAAGTACAAGGTGGGTGTTTCTAATAAAGTGTCCAGTTATTATAAGTACAAGGTGGGTGTTTCTAATAAAGCGTCCAGTTATTAGAAGTACAAGGTGGGTGTTTCTAATAAAGTGTGCAGTTATTAGAAGTACAAGGTGGTGTTTCTAATAAAGTGTGCAGTTATTAGAAGTACAAGGTGGTGTTTCTAATAAAGTGTCCAGTTATTAGAAGTACAAGGTGGGTGTTTCTAATAAAGCGTCCAGTTATTAGAAGTACAAGGTGGGTGTTTCTAATAAAGTGTGCAATTATTAGAAGTACAAGGTGGTGTTTCTAATAAAGTGTGCAGTTATTAGAAGTACAAGGTGGTGTTTCTAATAAAGTGTCCAGTTATTAGAAGTACAAGGTGGGTGTTTCTAATAAAGCGTCCAGTTATTAGAAGTACAAGGTGGGTGTTTCTAATAAAGTGTGCAGTTATTAGAAGTACAAGGTGGGTGTTTCTAATAAAGTGGCCAGTAAGTAAAAATACAAGGTGGGTGTTTCTAATGAAGTGGCCAGTTAGTGGAAGTACAAGGTGGGTGTTTCTAATAAAGTGTGCAGTTATTAGAAGTACAAGGTGGTGTTTCTAATAAAGTGTCCAGTTATTAGAAGTACAAGGTGGGTGTTTCTAATAAAGCGTCCAGTTATTAGAAGTACAAGGTGGGTGTTTCTAATAAAGTGTGCAATTATTAGAAGTACAAGGTGGTGTTTCTAATAAAGTGTGCAGTTATTAGAAGTACAAGGTGGTGTTTCTAATAAAGTGTCCAGTTATTAGAAGTACAAGGTGGGTGTTTCTAATAAAGCGTCCAGTTATTAGAAGTACAAGGTGGATGTTTCTAATAAAGTGTCGAGTTATTAGAAGTACAAGGTGGGTGTTTCTAATAAAGTGGCCAGTAAGTAAAAATACAAGGTGGGTGTTTCTAATGAAGTGGCCAGTTAGTGGAAGTACAAGGTGGGTGTTTCTAATAAAGTGTGCAGTTATTAGAAGTACAAGGTGGGTGTTTCTAATAAAGTGGCCAGTAAGTAAAAATACAAGGTGGGTGTTTCTAATGAAGTGGCCAGTTAGTGGAAGTACAAGGTGGGTGTTTCTAATAAAGTGTGCAGTTATTAGAAGTACAAGGTGGGTGTTTCTAATAAAGTGTCCAGTTATTATAAGTACAAGGTGGGTGTTTCTAATAAAGCGTCCAGTTATTAGAAGTACAAGGTGGGTGTTTCTAATAAAGTGTGCAGTTATTAGAAGTACAAGGTGGTGTTTCTAATAAAGTGTGCAGTTATTAGAAGTACAAGGTGGTGTTTCTAATAAAGTGTCCAGTTATTAGAAGTACAAGGTGGGTGTTTCTAATAAAGCGTCCAGTTATTAGAAGTACAAGGTGGGTGTTTCTAATAAAGTGTCGAGTTATTAGAAGTACAAGGTGGTGTTTCTAATAAAGTGTGCCGTTATTAGAAGTACAAGGTGGGTGTTTCTAATGAAGTGGCCAGTTAGTGGAAGTACAAGGTGGGTGTTTCTAATAAAGTGTGCAGTTATTAGAAGTACAAGGTGGTGTTTCTAATAAAGTGTCCAGTTATTAGAAGTACAAGGTGGGTGTTTCTAATAAAGTGTCGAGTTATTAGAAGTACAAGGTGGTGTTTCTAATAAAGTGTGCCGTTATTAGAAGTACAAGGTGGGTGTTTCTAATGAAGTGGCCAGTTAGTGGAAGTACAAGGTGGGTGTTTCTAATAAAGTGTGCAGTTATTAGAAGTACAAGGTGGTGTTTCTAATAAAGTGTCCAGTTATTAGAAGTACAAGGTGGGTGTTTCTAATAAAGTGGCCAGTTATTAGAAGTACAAGGTGGGTGTTTCTAATAAAGTGTCCAGTTATTAGAAGTACAAGGTGGGTGTATATACTATATATATTCAGTGTCTAGTAAGTATATGTATACTATCCTGTATTGCTCATATGAATATGTAATGCTCTGTAAATAATAAATATCTGATCGGAGTTTAAATCCAGTCTCAGTCCTAAAATGTGAATCCATGCTGCCCCAGTGTGAGTGTAGCTGGACTACGCGGGTCAGCAGGAGGTCTGGACGGTGATGAGGTTGGACTCGTGCTGCATGGCGCTGACAGATGTCACCGTGTCTTTGAGGACGCTACAAGAGGAAGATGTGGATACACAAAGGCACGCTTCCTTTAGATGGTGACCTCACGCAGAGACGTCAGCAGATATTTACACACTTCTCCTCGGACCGCTCGCTGCTGATGTTCGGAATGCTGTCTAATTCTCCCGTCTGGAAAATCTCATTCTGAGAATCTCTCTCTGGCTCATCCGCGCGTCCACGGCCTGACAGCTTTTACTGACACGCTGAGACATCCATCAGAGAGTCCTCCATTACTCTCCACCGGTAACCGAGTGACTCACACAGGAACAGAACCTGAAGAGGAATTCTATTATAGCTGCTGGAGAAACTGCAGGAGCTCCGTAATCACTTACAAACAAGGACCACATGTACATACAGGGTGTGGCCACTTTATTAGAAACACCAACCTTGTGCGTCCACTAACTGGCCACTTTATTAGAAACACCAACCTTGACCACTAACTGGCCACTTTATTAGAAACACCCACCTTGTTCTTCCACTAACTGGCCACTTTATTAGAAACACCCACCTTGTACTTCCACTAACTGGCCACTTTATTAGAAACACCCACCTTGTATTTTTACTTACTGGCCACTTTATTAGAAACACCCACCTTGTGCTTCCACTAACTGGCCACTTTATTAGAAACACCCACCTTGTACTTCCACTAACTGGCCACTTTATTAGAAACACCCACCTTGTGCTTCCACTAACTGGCCACTTTATTAGAAACACCCACCTTGTACTTCCACTAACACGCCACTTTATTAGAAACACCAAACTTGTACTTCCACCTGTACTTCCACTAACTGGCCACTTTATTAGAAACACCATACTTGTACTTCCACCTGTATTTCCACTAACTGGCCACTTTATTAGAAACACTCACCTTGTACTTGCACTAACTGGCCACTTTATTAGAAACACCCACCTTGTACTTCCACTAACACGCCACTTTATTAGAAACACCAAACTTGTACTTCCACCTGTACTTCCACTAACTGGCCACTTTATTAGAAACACCATACTTGTACTTCCACCTGTATTTCCACTAACTGGCCACTTTATTAGAAACACCCACCTTGTACTTCCACTAACTGGCCACTTTATTAGAAACACCAAACTTGTACTTCCACCTGTACTTCCACTAACTGGCCACTTTATTAGAAACACCATACTTGTACTTCCACCTGTATTTCCACTAACTGGCCACTTTATTAGAAACACCCACCTTGTACTTCCACTAACTGGCCACTTTATTAGAAACACCCACCTTGTGCTTCCACTAACTGGCCACTTTATTAGAAACACCAAACTTGTACTTCCACCTGTACTTCCACTAACTGGCCACTTTATTAGAAACACCCACCTTGTACTTCCACTAATTGGCCACTATATTAGAAACACCAAACTTGTAATTCCACCTGTACTTCCACTAGCCGGCCACTTTATTAGAAACACCCACCTTGAGCTTCCACTAACTGGCCACTTTATTAGAAACACCCTCCTTGTGCTTCCACTAACTGGCCACTATATTAGAAACACCAAACTTGTACTTCCACCTGTACTTCCACTAACTGGCCACTTCATTACAAACACCCACCTTGTACTTCCACATTAAACAGCCAGTTTATTAGAAAAACTCATTCTATACGTCTAGAAGCAACTCTGTGGTCAGAAACTGGTCACCGCTGAAGGACTCAAGGACAGCTTACACAAACAGTCTCTAACTGTACGGAGGTGTTTCTCATAAAGTGGCCAGTGAGGGCTTAATTGTTGCTGTGCTGTTTCTTGGTCACTGTGGCTCCTCGGCTGCTCTGTGGAGTGTCAGTCAGTGCATTAGTATTCTGTACGCCGTGTTCAGGCTGATTGTATTGCAGGGTGGAGGGGGTGGGGGTGTCGGTGGGGGGTTTCTGTTGGGGGGGGTGAAATCTCTGCAGGTGTTGTCGTCTCCCTCAGGAGTGTTTAGCAGATGGTAAACGAGACCTTGCCCAGTTCAGAAACACTCTCAGCTGAATCAAAGGCCGACACTACACGGTGCCCAGCATGCATCATAAGCTGCGCTGCTTTACTTTGTTTTGCTGTGTCAGTGTGTTAATTAACATAACAATATAAAGGATAGTTTTGGTTTACTGACTGTCTGAACACCGGACCCCTGTATTCCAGACCACCTCATCACACCTGACCCCCGCTAACATACTAAACAGCTCCATCTTTAACATTACAGGCTCAAATTAAAGTTCTTATAATATTATTGGCTGTTTAGCTGAAATTTAAAAGTCTAAAAATCATCAATGAAACGTCTTACACACTTGTTTCAGTCAGAAGTAGCAGCAAGTCTCAAACACCTCCATATCCCTACATAGTACACACATACATACATCAAACCCAGACTGAGTCCCAAACACCTCCATATCCCTACATAGTACATACATACATCAAACCCAGACTGAGTCCCAAACACCTCCATATCCCTACATAGTACATACATACATCAAACCCAGACTGAGTCCCAAACACCTCCATATCCCTACATAGTACATACATACATCAAACCCAGACTGAGTCCCAAACACCTCCATATCCCTACATAGTACATACATACATACATCAAACCCAGACTGAGTCCCAAACACCTCCATATCCCTACATAGTACATACATACATACATCAAACCCAGACTGAGTCCCAAACACCTCCATATCCCTACATAGTACATACATACATACATCAAACCCAGACTGAGTCTCAAACACCTCCATATCCCTACATAGTATATACATACATCAAACCCAGACTGAGTCCCAAACACCTCCATATCCCTACATAGTACATACATACATCAAACCCAGACTGAGTCCCAAACACCTCCATATCCCTACATAGTACATACATCAAACCCAGACTGAGTCCCAAACACCTCCATATCCCTACATAGTACATACATACATACATCAAACCCAGACTGAGTCCCAAACACCTCCATATCCCTACATAGTACATACATACATACATCAAACCCAGACTGAGTCCCAAACACCTCCATATCCCTACATAGTACATACATACATACATCAAACCCAGACTGAATCCCAAACAACTCCATATCCCTACATAGTACATATATACATCAAACCCAGACTGAGTCCCAAACACCTCCATATCCCTACATAGTACATACATACATCAAACCCAGACTGAGTCCCAAACACCTCCATATCCCTACATAGTACATACATACATCAAACCCAGAATGAGTCCCAAACACCTCCATATCCCTACATAGTACATACATCAAACCCAGAATGAGTCCCAAACACCTCCATATCCCTACATAGTACATACATCAAACCCAGACTGAGTCCCAAACACCTCCATATCCCTACATAGTACATACATACATCAAACCCAGACTGAGTCCCAAACACCTCCATATCCCTACATAGTACATACATACATCAAACCCAGAATGAGTCCCAAACACCTCCATATCCCTACATAGTACATACATACATCAAACCCAGACTGAGTTCTAAACACCTCCATATCCCTATATAGTACATACATACATCAAACCCAGACTGAGTCCCAAACACCTCCATATACCTACATAGTACATACATACATCAAACCCAGACTGAGTCTCAAACACCTCCATATCCCTACATAGTACATACATACATCAAACCCAGACTGAGTCCTAAACACCTCCATATCCCTACATAGTACATACATCCATCAAACCCAGACTGAGTCCCAAACACCTCCATATCCCTACATAGTACATACATACATCAAACCCAGACTGAGTCCCAAACACCTCCATATACCTACATAGTACATACATACATCAAACCCAGACTGAGTCTCAAACACCTCCATATCCCTACATAGTACATACATACATCAAACCCAGACTGAGTCCTAAACACCTCCATATCCCTACATAGTACATACATACATCAAACCCAGACTGAGTCTCAAACACCTCCATATCCCTACATAGTATATACATACATCAAACCCAGACTGAGTCCCAAACACCTCCATATCCCTACATAGTACATACATACATCAAACCCAGACTGAGTCCCAAACACCTCCATATCCCTACATAGTACATACATCAAACCCAGACTGAGTCCCAAACACCTCCATATCCCTACATAGTACATACATACATCAAACCCAGACTGAGTCCCAAACACCTCCATATCCCTACATAGTACATACATCAAACCCAGACTGAGTCCCAAACACCTCCATATCACTACATAGTATATACATACATCAAACCCAGACTGAGTCTCAAACACCTCCATATCCGTACATAGTACATACATACATCAAACCCAGACTGAGTCCCAAACACCTCCATATCCCTACATAATACATACATACATACATCAAACCCAGACTGAGTCCCAAACCACCACTGTAAACACCATCACCAACACTGTAAACATCATACATGTTTTCTTTTGGACAGTGGTGATACAGATTAGCACACACTGATTAAAGTGATGAATCTGAGAGTTTAGTCTTTGGGAGACACGACTGGATCTGGTTCTGACTGGATCTGGTTCTGACTGGATCTGGTTCTGACTGGATTAAGCTCTGTTTAAGTTGGTAGTTAGTAACAGCTCTGAGTCGGGGGGCTGTTTCTGTGCAGTCGTGTTAATCTTTAGGAGCGGCTCCGTGTGCTCGGCGCCGGATCTGCGGTATGAGACGAGTCTGATTTGAATTCTCTGCACAGACTCTGTTATTTTATGTGTTTGATTAATTCTCTCGCCGGGCGAGCGGGCAGTACAGTTAATTGGAGTGCATCCTTAAAACGCATGAGTTTGTGTATCGCATTAATTTCTCATTTCCAGAATCCAAACAATGGAACTTTATTAGGATGGAACGAGCAAACCAGCAGATAATCTGAGCTTCCAGCCTGACTTCCTGCTCTGAGTACGGAGCAGCAGCGCCACCGCGTGAGAAACCAGCGGAGAAATACAAGCTCGTTACTCGGGGAGCTGCACGAGCGTGCTGTACTGCAGGGCTGCAGTGAGACTAATGGAGCTGCAGTGAGACTGATGGAGCTGCAGTGAGACTGATGGAGCTGCAGTGAGACTGATGGAGCTGTAGTGAGACTGATGGGGCTGCAGTGAGTCTGAAGGAGCTGCAGTGAGTCTGAAGGAGCTGTAGTGAGACTGATGGAGCTGTAGTGAGACTGATGGAGCTGTAGTGAGACTGACGGAGCTGCAGTGAGTCTGAAGGAGCTGCAGTGAGTCTGATGGAGCTGCAGTGAGACTGATGGAGCTGCAGTGAGTCTGATGGAGCTGCAGTGAGTATGATGGAGCTGCAGTGAGACTGATGGGGCTGCAGTGAGTCTGATGGAGCTGCAGTGAGACTGATGGGGCTGCAGTGAGTATGATGGAGCTGCAGTGAGTCTGATGGAGCTGCAGTGAGTCTGATGGAGCTGCAGTGAGATTGATGGAGCTGCAGTGAGCTGCACTGCAGTGAGTATGACGGAGCAGTAGTGAGTCTGATGGGGCTGCAGTGAGTATGATGGTGCTGCAATGAGTCTGATGGGGCAATAGTAAGACTGATGAGGCAGTAGTGAGTCTGATGGAGCAGTACTGAGCCCGACGGAGCTGTTGTGAGACTGATGGAGCAGCAGTGAGTTTGATAGAGCTGTAGTGAGACTGATGGAGCTGTAGTGAGACTAATGAAGCTGTAGTGAGGCTGAAGGAGCAGTAATGTGTGTGAAGGGGCAGTACTTGCTCTGATGGAGCTGTAGTGAGACTGATGGAGCTGTAGTGAGACTGATGGAGCAGTAGTGTGTCTGATGGGGCAGTACTTGCTCTGATGGAGCTGTAGTGAGACTGATGGAGCTTTACTGAGTTTAATAGAGCTGTAGTGAGACTGATGGAGCAGTACTGAGTTTAATAGAGCTGTAGTGAGACTGATGGACCTGCAGTGAGACTGATGGAGCAGTACTGAGTTTGAAGGAGCTGCAGTGAGACTGATGGAGCTGCAGTGAGACTGATGGAGCAGTACTGAGTTTAATAGAGCTGTAGTGAGACTGATAGAGCAGTAGAGGGAGCAGTAGTGAGGCTGATGGAGCAGTACTGAGTTTAATAGAGCTGTAGTTAGATTGATGGAGCAGTAGTAAGTCTGATGGAGCAGTAGAGGGAGCAGTAGTGAGGCTGATGGAGCTGTAGTAAGTCTGATGGAGCAGTAGTAAGTCTGATGGAGCTGCAGTGAGACTGATGAAGTTTTGAACTTGGTGAGTGTGTGTAAGGAAGTGAAAGCGTGTCTCCTGAGAAGAAGAGAAAGTGATAAGAACTGTGTGGCGGGGTTCTCGGTCCGGGCTGAGTTCTCTATCTGAGCAGTACGGGTAAGGGAGTGTGGTGTATGCTGGAATAATGCAGGGGGTGAAGGACGTGTTAAACCTGACTGAACGTGGGCCGTGCGGTGAGTAATGGAGGTTCCCGCGCGGTGCAGAGGTGTTACAGAGTGAGCTGCGCTGCTGAGCAGTGAATTCTCTGCTGCGTGTGATGTGGGGACCTCGTCCTTGTGCTGTCTGATCAGACTGTATCTGTGTGTGTGTGTTACTTTATCTCTGACAGGCGTTTGGCTGTGTAGAGCTATTCATCATCCCTGCAGCCACAGCCTCGCCATCAGTTCACTCTCATTACAGAGCACAGCTCTCCTCCGTCGGCTGCCCTTTGTTTCCCGTAATGAGGCATTCTGATGTCTCTGAGGTCTCAGCTATTCCTCCATCGCCCTGAGTAAATAATCTACTAATAATCAGACTATTTCCGAGAGTAAACAGAGAGATTCAGTAATTAGAGTTCAGAACTCAGGACTGTACGTACCCTGAACCTCAAACTCTGTTCTTCAAATACAAATCCTCAAATTCCTAAACTGTTACGATGTCTGAAAGAGCAGTAGTGAGACTGATAGAGCAGTAGTGAGACTGATAGAGCAGTAGTTAGACTGATAGGACATTATGAGACTGATGGAGCTGTAGTGAGACTGATAGAGCTGTAGTGAGACTGATAGAGCAGTAGTTAGACTGATAGGACAGTATGAGACTGATGGTGCTGCTGTGAGACTGATAGGACAGTATGAAACTGATGGAGCTGTAGTGAGACTGATGGAGCTGTAGTGAGACTGATAGAGCTGTAGTGAGACTGATAAGACAGTATGAGACTGATGGTGCTGCTGTGAGACTGATAGAACAGTAGTGAGACTGATGGAGCTGTAGTGAGACTGATAGAGCAGTAGTGAGACTGATAGGACAGTATGAAACTGATGGAGCTGTAGTGAGACTGATAGAGCAGTAGTGAGACTGATAGAGCAGTAGTGAGACTGATAGAGCAGTAGTGAGACTGATAGGACAGTATGAAACTGATGGAGCTGTAGTGAGACTGATAGAGCAATAGTGAGACTGATAGAGCAATAGTGAGACTGATAGGACATTATGAGACTGATGGAGCTGTAGTGAGACTGATGGAGCTGTAGTGAGACTGATAGAGCTGTAGTGAGACTGATAGGACAGTATGAGACTGATGGTGCTGCTGTGAGACTGATAGAGCAGTAGTGAGACTGATGGAGCTGTAGTGAGACTGATAGAGCAGTAGTGAGACTGATAGGACAGTATGAAACTGATGGAGCTGTAGTGAGACTGATAGAGCAGTAGTGAGACTGATAGAGCAGTAGTGAGACTGATAGGACAGTATGAGACCGATGGTGCTGCTGTGAGACTGATAGAGCAGTAGTGAGACTGATGGAGCTGTAGTGAGACTGATAGAGCAGTAGTGAGACTGATGGAGCAGTAATGAGTATGATGGGGCAGTAGTGAGATTGATGGAGCCGCAGTCCACTCACACCAGCACCACGTCTGTGTCACTGCAGTGCTAAGAAAGACCCACCTCCCTAATAGTATCTGCTCTGTGGGGGTCCTGTGGGGGTCCTGATCATTAAAGAACAGAGTAATAAAGTATACAGAGAATCAGATGAACTACAGTCTGTAAGTGGAGGTCCTGTATGGTCAGTGGAGCTGATACAGTGGACAGTGAGTGTAGGTCCTGTATGGTCAGTGGAGCTGATACAGTGGACAGTGAGTGGAGCTCCTGTATGGTCAGTGGAGCTGATACAGTGGACAGTGAGTGGAGGTCCTGTATGGTCAGTGGAGCTGATACAGTGGACAGTGAGTGGAGCTCCTGTATGGTCAGTGGAGCTGATACAGTGGACAGTGAGTGGAGGTCCTGTATGGTCAGTGGAGCTGATACAGTGGACAGTGAGTGGAGGTCCTGTATGGTCAGTGGAGCTGATACAGTGGACAGTGAGTGTAGGTCCTGTATGGTCAGTGGAGCTGATACAGTGGACAGTGAGTGGAGCTCCTGTATGGTCAGTGGAGCTGATACAGTGGACAGTGAGTGGAGGTCCTGTATGGTCAGTGGAGCTGATACAGTGGACAGTGAGTGGAGCTCCTGTATGGTCGGGGAGCTGATACAGTGGACAGTGAGTGGAGCTCCTGTATGGTCGGGGAGCTGATACAGTGGACAGTGAGTGGAGCTCCTGTATGGTCGGGGAGCTGATACAGTGGACAGTGAGTGGAGCTCCTGTATAGTCGGGGAGCTGATACAGTGGACAGTGAGTGGAGCTCCTGTATAGTCGGGGAGCTGATACAGTGGACAGTGAGTGGAGCTCCTGTATGGTCGGGGAGCTGATGGGTTTGGTGGTTAATATTCGAGTAGGAACTACTTTCTGCTGCAGGATGGTCTGCTCTGATTGCTGTGTTTGGTCGGTTGCTGGTGTGTTAGCGGAGGTGTGTTGTCTCCCGCTGAGTTCACACAGTCCGTATCTGGATAATGACATACATTCCATGGTGTAAGAAACAGGATCCGCAGCATGGCGTCTGAGAATATTGCAGGAGAACACTTTCATTTCAATCCTTCACTCCACTTCTGATGAGCAAGAACATGAGACTGGAAGTGAACACCCCATATAACAATCTCCAGCAGAAAGACCCATAGATATAAAGCCACAGAGCAGCTACAGCTAACAATGACCACTGCCCACCAGGTTAGGGGGAGGAAGCACCCCTAAATTGACCCCCAGCACCCCTAAAGAGACAAGCTGCAAATGTAAACCCATAGAGAGTTTATAGAGAGTATACAGAGAGTATATAGAGAGTATATAGAGAGTGTATAGAGAGTGTAAATGGAGTATAAAGAGTATATAGAGAGTATATAGAGAGTATATAGAGAGTATACAGAGAGTATATAGAGAGTGTATAGAGAGTGTATAGAGAGTGTAAAGGGAGTATAAAGAGTATATAGAGAGTATATAGAGAGTATATAGAGAGTATACAGAGAGTATATAGAGAGTGTATAGAGAGGGTATAGAGAGTGTAAAGGGAGTATAAAGAGTTTATCAAGTCAAGTGAAGTGGGTTTTTATTGTCATTTCAACTACATACAGAGTACACAGTGAAACGAAACAACGTTCCTCCAGGACCATGGTGCAACATAGACAGTGCATACAGACACAAGTGCAACACAAACAAACAAGTACGGACAGACAACACAACACAGTACAGACAGAGAATAATAAATAATTGCTGGTTGTGTGCAAATTGTGCAATGTGTAATAAATAGAGTCCAGTGAGGTAGTAAAGTTGTTAGTGCAATGCTTTGTGCAAAAAATGCTTCCCTTTTTTTATCTGGGGTAAATGGTTGGAGAAAGATATCAGTTCAGACGTTGAGTTGTGTTGAGAAGTCTGATGGCTTGGGGGAAGAAGCTGTTGCAGAGTCTGGTCGTGTTGGACCGGACGCTGCGGTACCTTCTTCCTGATGGCAGGAGGGAGAACAGTCTGTGTGAAGGGTGGGTGGGGTCATACACAATGCTGGTTGCTTTGCGGATGCAGCGGGTGGTGTAAATGTCCAAGACGGAGGGGAGAGAGACTCCGATGATCCTCTCAGCTGTCCTCACAATGCGTTGGAGGGACTTGCGGTCAGAGGCTGTGCAGGTCCCAAACCAAGCAGTGATGCAGCTGCTTAGGATGCTCTCTATGGTTCCCCTATAGAAGAGGGTGAGGATGGGTGGAGGGAGACGGGCCTTTCTCAGCTTCCGGAGGAAGTAGAGACGCTGCTGGGCTTTCTTGGCTGTAGAGCTGGTGTTCAGGGACCAGGTGAGGTTCTCCGCTAGGTGGACACCAAGGAACTTGGTGCTCTTAACGATCTCCACAGAGGAGCCGTTGATGTTAAGCGGAGAGTGGTCCGGTCTTGATTTCCTGAAGTCAACAACCATTTCCTTGGTCTTCTCTACATTCCAGTGAAGGTTGTTGACTGTACACCAGTCTGTCAGCTGCTGTACCTCCTCCCTGTATGCTGACTCGTCGCCTTTGCTGATGAGACCCAGCACAGTTGTATCATCGGCGAACTTTATGATGCTGTTAGAACTGTGTTTCACAACACAGTCATGAGTCAGCAGGGTGAACAACAGAGGACTCAGTACACTGCCCTGGGGTGCCCCAGTGTTCATGGTGATGGTGCTGGAGCTGCTGTTCCCGAACCGGACTAACTGGGGCCTCCCTGTCAGGAAGTCCAGGATCCAGTTGCACAGGGGGGTGTTGAGGCCCAGCAGGCTTAACTTCCTGGTGAGATTCTGCGGGATGATGGTGTTGAATGCTGAACTGAAGTCTATGAACAGCATTCTGACGTAGGTGTCCTTCTTCTCCAGGTGGGTAAGGGAGAGATGAAGGGTGGTGGTGATGGCATCGTCCGTGGAGCGGTTGGGACGATATGCAAATTGCAAGGGGTCCAATGAAGAGGGCAGTTATAGAGAGAGTATATAGAGAGTATACAGAGAGTATATAGAGAGTGTATAGAGAGTGTATAGAGAGTGTATAAAGAGTAAATAGAGAGTATATAGAGAGTATATAGAGAGTGTATAGAGAGTGTATAGAGAGTGTATAGGGAGTATAAAGAGTATATAGAGAGTATATAGAGAGTATATAGACAGTATACAGAGAGTATATAGAGAGTATATAGAGAGTGTATAGAGAGTGTAAAGGGAATATAAAGAGTATATAGGAAGTATATAGACAGTATACAGAGAGTATATAGAGAGTATATAGAGAGTATATAGAGAGTATATAGAGAGTGTATAGAGAGTGTAAATGGAGTATAAAGAGTATATAGAGAGTATATAGAGAGTATACAGAGAGTATATAGAGAGTGTATAGACAGTGTATAGAGAGTGTATAGAGAGTAAATAGAGAGTATATAGAGAGTATATAGAGAGTGTATAGAGAGTGTATAGGGAGTATAAAGAGTATATAGAGAGTATATAGAGAGTATATAGACAGTATACAGAGACTATATAGAGAGTATATAGAGAGTGTATAGAGAGTGTAAAGGGAATATAAAGAGTATATAGAGAGTATATAGAGAGTATACAGAGAGTATATAGCGAGTATATAGAGAGTATATAGAGAGTATACAGAGAGTATACAGAGAGTATATAGAGAGTATATAGAGAGTATATAGAGAGTATATAGAGAGTATACAGAGAGTATACAGAGAGTATATAGAGAGTATACAGAGAGTATATAGCGAGTATATAGAGAGTATATAGAGAGTATATAGAGAGTATACAGAGAGTATATAGAGAGTATACAGAGAGTATATAGAGAGTATACAGAGAGTATATAGAGAGTAAACAGAGAGTATATAAAGAGTATATAAAGAGTATATAGAGAGTATACAGAGAGTATATAGAGAGTATATAGAGAGTATATAGAGAGTATACAGAGAGTATATAGCGAGTATATAGAGAGTATATAGAGAGTATACAGAGAGTATACAGAGAGTATATAGAGAGTATACAGAGAGTATATAGAGAGTATACAGAGAGTATATAGAGGGTATATAGAGAGTATATAGAGAGGATACAGAGAGTATATAGCAAGTATATAGAGAGTATATAGAGAGTATACAGAGAGTATATAGAGAGTATACAGAGAGTATATAGAGAGTATATAGAGAGTATATAGAGAGTATACAGAGAGTATACAGAGAGTATATAGAGAGTATACAGAGAGTATACAGAGAGTATATAGAGAGTATACAGAGAGTATATAGAGAGTATATAGAGAGTATATAGAGAGTATATAGAGAGTATATAGAGAGTATACAGAGAGTATACAGAGAGTATATAGAGAGTATACAGAGAGTATATAGCGAGTATATAGAGAGTATATAGAGAGTATATAGAGAGTATACAGAGAGTATATAGCGAGTATATAGAGAGTATATAGAGAGTATACAGAGAGTATACAGAGAGTATATAGAGAGTATACAGAGAGTATATAGAGAGTATACAGAGAGTATATAGAGAGTATATAGAGAGTATATAGAGAGTATACAGAGAGTATATAGAGAGTATATAGAGAGTATACAGAGAGTATACAGAGAGTATACAGAGAGTATATAGAGAGTATATAGAGAGTATACAGAGAGTATATAGAGAGTATATAGAGAGTATATAGAGAGTATATAGACAGTATATAGAGAGTATACAGAGAGTATACAGAGAGTATATAGAGAGTATACAGAGAGTATACAGAGAGTATATAGAGAGTATACAGAGAGTATACAGAGAGTATATAGAGAGTATACAGAGAGTATATAGAGAGTATATAGAGAGTATACAGAGAGTATATAAAGAGTATATAGAGAGTATATAGAGAGTATATAGAGAGTATATAGAGAGTATATAGCGAGTATATAGAGAGTATAAAGAGAGTATATAAAGAGTATATAAAGAGTATATAGAGAGTATACAGAGAGTATATAGACAGTATATAGAGAGTAAATAGAGAGTATATAGAGAGTATATAGAGAGTATATAGAGAGTATACAGAGAGTATACAGAGAGTATATAGAGAGTATACAGAGAGTATATAGAGAGTATACAGAGAGTATACAGAGAGTATACAGAGAGTATATAGACAGTATATAGAGAGTAAATAGAGAGTATATAGAGAGTATATAGAGAGTATATAGAGAGTATACAGAGAGTATACAGAGAGTATATAGAGAGTATACAGAGAGTATATAGAGAGTATACAGAGAGTATACAGAGAGTATATAGAGAGTATACAGAGAGTATATAGAGAGTATACAGAGAGTATATAGAGAGTATATAGAGAGTATACAGAGAGTATACAGAGAGTATATAGAGAGTATACAGAGAGTATATAGAGAGTATACAGAGAGTATACAGAGAGTATACAGAGAGTATATAGAGAGTATATAGAGAGTATATAGAGAGTATATAGAGAGTATACAGAGAGTATACAGAGAGTATACAGAGAGTATATAGACAGTATATAGAGAGTAAATAGAGAGTATATAGAGAGTATATAGAGAGTATATAGAGAGTATACAGAGAGTATACAGAGAGTATATAGAGAGTATACAGAGAGTATATAGAGAGTATATAGAGAGTATACAGAGAGTATACAGAGAGTATACAGAGAGTATATAGAGAGTATACAGAGAGTATACAGAGAGTATATAGAGAGTATATAGAGAGTATACAGAGAGTATACAGAGAGTATATAGAGAGTATACAGAGAGTATACAGAGAGTATATAGAGAGTATATAGAGAGTATACAGAGAGTATATAGAGAGTATATAGAGAGTATATAGAGAGTATATAGAGAGTATACAGAGAGTATAAAGAGAGTATATAGAGAGTATACAGAGAGTATATAGAGAGTATATAAAGAGTATATAGAGAGTATATAGAGAGTATATAGAGAGTATATAGAGAGTATACAGAGAGTATATAGAGAGTATATAGACAGTATACAGAGAGTATATAGAGAGTATATAAAGAGTATATAGAGAGTATGTAGAGAGTATATAGAGAGTATATAGAGAGTATATAGAGAGTATATAGAGAGTATATAGCAAGTATATAGAGAGTATATAAAGAGTATATAGAGAGTATATAGAGAGTATATAGAGAGTATAAAGAGAGTATATAGAGAGTATATAGAGAGTATATAAAGAGTATATAGAGAGTATATAGAGAGTATATAGAGAGTATAAAGAGAGTATATAGAGAGTATATAGAGAGTATATAGAGAGTATATAAAGAGTATATAGAGAGTATATAGAGAGTATATAAAGAGTATATAGAGAGTATATAGAGAGTATATAAAGAGTATATAAAGTGTATATAGAGAGTATATAGAGAGTATATAGAGAGTATATAAAGAGTATATAGAGAGTATATAGAGAGTATATAAAGAGTATATAGAGAGTATATAGAGAGTATATAAAGAGTATATAGAGAGTATATAAAGAGTATATAGAGAGTATATAAAGAGTATATAGAGAGTATATAAAGAGTATATAGAGTATATAGAGAGTATAGAGAGTATAGAGAGAGTTTAGAGAGTATATAAAGAGAATATAGAGAGTATATAGAGAGTATATAGAGAGTATATAGCGAGTATATAGAGAGTATAAAGAGAGTATATAGAGAGTATATAGAGAGTATATAGAGAGTATATAGAGAGTATATAAAGAGTATATAAAGAGTATATAGAGAGTATATAGAGAGTATATAAAGAGTATATAGCGAGTATATAGAGAGTATAAAGAGAGTATATAAAGAGTATATAAAGAGTATACAGAGAGTATACAGAGAGTATACAGAGAGTATACAGAGAGTATATAGAGAGTATATAGAGAGTATACAGAGAGTATATAGAGAGTATACAGAGAGTATAGAGAGTATACAGAGAGTATACAGAGAGTATACAGAGAGTATACAGAGAGTATATAGAGAGTATACAGAGAGTATACAGAGAGTATACAGAGAGTATACAGAGAGTATAGAGAGTATACAGAGAGTATACAGAGAGTATATAGAGAGTATTTAGAGAGTATATAGAGAGTATACAGAGAGTATATAGAGAGTATATAGAGAGTATACAGAGAGTATACAGAGAGTATATAGAGTATATAGAGAGTATACAGAGAGTATATAGAGAGTATTTAGAGAGTATATAGAGAGTATACAGAGAGTATATAGAGAGTATACAGAGAGTATATAGAGAGTATATAGAGAGTATACAGAGAGTATATAGAGAGTATACAGAGAGTATATAGAGAGTATACAGAGAGTATATAGAGAGTATACAGAGAGTATATAGAGAGTATATAGAGAGTATACAGAGAGTATACAGAGAGTATACAGAGAGTATATAGAGAGTATATAGAGTATATAGAGAGTATACAGAGAGTATATAGAGAGTATTTAGAGAGTATATAGAGAGTATACAGAGAGTATATAGAGAGTATATAGAGAGTATACAGAGAGTATACAGAGAGTATATAGAGAGTATATAGAGAGTATACAGAGAGTATACAGAGAGTATACAGAGAGTATATAGAGAGTATACAGAGAGTATATAGAGAGTATTTAGAGAGTATATAGAGAGTATACAGAGAGTATATAGAGAGTATACAGAGAGTATATAGAGAGTATATAGAGAGTATACAGAGAGTATATAGAGAGTATACAGAGAGTATATAGAGAGTATACAGAGAGTATATAGAGAGTATACAGAGAGTATATAGAGAGTAAACAGAGAGTATATAGAGAGTATATAGAGAGTATATAGAGAGTATACAGAGAGTATATAGAGAGTATACAGAGAGTATATAGAGAGTATACAGAGAGTATATAGAGAGTATACAGAGAGTATATAGAGAGTAAACAGAGAGTATATAGAGAGTATATAGAGAGTATATAGAGAGTATACAGAGAGTATATAGAGAGTATATAGAGAGTAAACAGAGAGTATATAGCGAGTATATAGAGAGTATATAGAGAGTATATAGACAGTATATAGAGAGTAAATAGAGAGTATACAGAGAGTATACAGAGAGTATATAGAGAGTATACAGAGAGTATATAGAGAGTATACAGAGAGTATACAGAGAGTATATAGACAGTATATAGAGAGTATACAGAGAGTATATAGAGAGTATACAGAGAGTATACAGAGAGTATACAGAGAGTATATAGAGAGTAAATAGAGAGTATATAGAGAGTATATAGAGAGTATACAGAGAGTATACAGAGAGTATATAGAGAGTATACAGAGAGTATATAGAGAGTATACAGAGAGTATACAGAGAGTATACAGAGAGTATATAGAGAGTATACAGAGAGTATATAGAGAGTATATAGAGAGTATACAGAGAGTATACAGAGAGTATATAGACAGTATATAGAGAGTAAATAGAGAGTATATAGAGAGTATATAGAGAGTATACAGAGAGTATACAGAGAGTATATAGAGAGTATACAGAGAGTATATAGAGAGTATATAGAGAGTATACAGAGAGTATACAGAGAGTATATAGAGAGTATACAGAGAGTATACAGAGAGTATATAGAGAGTATATAGACAGTATACAGAGAGTATATAGACAGTATACAGAGAGTATACAGAGAGTATATAGAGAGTATACAGAGAGTATACAGAGAGTATATAGAGAGTATATAGACAGTATACAGAGAGTATATAGACAGTATACAGAGAGTGTATAGAGAGTATATAGCGAGTATATAGACAGTATACAGAGAGTATATAGACAGTATACAGAGAGTATACAGAGAGTATATAGAGAGTATACAGAGAGTATATAGAGAGTATATAGAGAGTATACAGAGAGTATATAGAGAGTATACAGAGAGTATATAGAGAGTATACAGAGAGTATACAGAGAGTATACAGAGAGTATATAGACAGTATACAGAGAGTATATAGACAGTATACAGAGAGTATATAGAGAGTATATAGAGAGTATATAGACAGTATACAGAGAGTATATAGACAGTATACAGAGAGTATATAGACAGTATACAGAGAGTATATAGAGAGTATATAGAGAGTATATAGAGAGTATACAGAGAGTATATAGAGAGTATACAGAGAGTATACAGAGAGTATACAGAGAGTATATAGACAGTATACAGAGAGTATATAGACAGTATACAGAGAGTATATAGACAGTATACAGAGAGTATATAGACAGTATACAGAGAGTATATAGAGAGTATATAGAGAGTATACAGAGAGTATATAGAGAGTATATAGAGAGTATACAGAGAGTATATAGAGAGTATACAGAGAGTATATAGAGAGTATATAGCGAGTATATAGACAGTATACAGAGAGTATATAGACAGTATACAGAGAGTATACAGAGAGTATATAGAGAGTATATAGAGAGTATACAGAGAGTATATAGAGAGTATACAGAGAGTATATAGAGAGTATACAGAGAGTATACAGAGAGTATATAGAGAGTATACAGAGAGTATATAGACAGTATACAGAGAGTATATAGACAGTATACAGAGAGTATATAGAGAGTATATAGAGAGTATACAGAGAGTATACAGAGAGTATATAGAGAGTATATAGAGAGTATATAGAGAGTATACAGAGAGTATACAGAGAGTATATAGAGAGTATACAGAGAGTATACAGAGAGTATATAGAGAGTATACAGAGAGTATATAGAGAGTATATAGACAGTATACAGAGAGTATATAGACAGTATACAGAGAGTATACAAAGAGTATATAGAGAGTATACAGAGAGTATACAGAGAGTATATAGAGAGTATATAGACAGTATACAGAGAGTATATAGAGAGTATACAGAGAGTATACAGAGAGTATATAGAGAGTATATAGACAGTATACAGAGAGTATACAAAGAGTATATAGAGAGTATACAGAGAGTATACAGAGAGTATACAGAGAGTATATAGAGAGTATACAGAGAGTATATAGAGAGTATACAGAGAGTATACAGAGAGTATATAGAGAGTATATAGACAGTATACAGAGAGTATATAGAGAGTATACAGAGAGTGTATAGAGAGTATATAGAGAGTATATAAAGAGTATATAGAGAGTATACAGAGAGTATATAGAGAGTATACAGAGAGTATATAGAGAGTATATAGCGAGTATATAGACAGTATACAGAGAGTATATAGAGAGTATATAAAGAGTATATAGAGAGTATATAGAGAGTATATAGAGAGTATATAGACAGTATACAGAGAGTATATAGAGAGTATATAGAGAGTATATAGAGAGTATATAAAGAGTATATAGAGAGTATATAGAGAGTATATAGAGAGTATAAAGAGAGTATATAAAGAGTATATAGAGAGTATATAGAGAGTATATAGCGAGTATATAGAGAGTATATAGAGAGTATATAGAGAGTATAAAGAGAGTATATAAAGAGTATATAGAGAGTATATAGAGAGTATATAAAGAGTATATAGAGAGTATATAGAGAGTATATAGAGAGTATAAAGAGAGTATATAAAGAGTATATAGAGAGTATATAGAGAGTATATAAAGAGTATATAGAGAGTATATAGAGAGTATATAAAGAGTATATAAAGTGTATATAGAGAGTATATAGAGAGTATATAAAGAGTATATAGAGAGTATATAGAGAGTATATAAAGAGTATATAAAGTGTATATAGAGAGTATACAGAGAGTATAAAGAGAGTATATAAAGAGTATATAGAGAGTATATAGAGAGTATATAAAGAGTATATAGAGAGTATATAGAGAGTATATAAAGAGTATATAAAGTGTATATAGAGAGTATATAGAGAGTATATAGAGAGTATAAAGAGAGTATATAAAGAGTATATAGAGAGTATATAGAGAGTATATAGAGAGTATATAGCGAGTATATAGAGAGTATAAAGAGAGTATATAAAGAGTATATAAAGAGTATATAGAGAGTATATAGAGAGTATATAGCGAGTATATAGAGAGTATAAAGAGAGTATATAAAGAGTATATAAAGAGTATATAGAGAGTATATAGAGAGTATATAAAGAGTATATAGAGAGTATATAGAGAGTATATAGACAGTATATAAAGAGTATATAAAGAGTATATTGAGAGTATATAGAGAGTATATAAAGAGTATATAGAGAGTATATAGACAGTATATAAAGAGTATATAGCGAGTATATAGAGAGTATAAAGAGAGTATATAAAGAGTATATAAAGAGTATATAGAGAGTATATAGACAGTATATAAAGAGTATATAGAGAGTATATAGACAGTATATAAAGAGTATATAAAGAGTATATAAAGAGTATATAGAGAGTATATAGAGAGTATATAAAGAATATATAAAGAGTATATAGAGAGTATATAGAGAGTATATAAAGAGTATATAGCGAGTATATAGAGAGTATAAAGAGAGTATATAAAGAGTATATAAAGAGTATATAGAGAGTATATAGAGAGTATATAAAGAGTATATAGAGAGTATATAGAGAGTATATAGAGAGTATATAGAGAGTATATAAAGAGTATATAAAGAGTATATAGAGAGTATATAGAGAGTATATAGAGAGTATATAGAGAGCCCCAGTGTGTTGTGTGTTTAGTAAGTTTAGTAAAGGAGTATTTTTATACTTTATCACTCAGAACCAACACATTACAGTCAGTCACAGCCTAGCTCTCACTCTAACCCATATTTCACTCTTTGTTCTGTTATTGTTATCTAGGAGTGATTATCTGAGGGTTTAGTTTAGTTTATCAGGCTAATGCTGCAGGTGGTGTGTTTACTGTTTATAAAGAGTGAGAGAAGCTGGAGCTGCTGTGCTGGTGGTTAGTCTGTGTGTTATTAAAGTTAAGGTGTAGAGAAGTGCTGTCTGTATGTGTATTAGATAATTAATGATACACAATGATCAGATATGAAGAGATGATACTATAACCTAACTGTGTGTGTGTGTGTGTCTGTGTGTGTGTGTGTGTGTGTGTGTGTGTGTCTGTGTGTGTGTCTCTGTGTGTGTGTGTGTGTGTGTGTGTGTATTAGATTTTTTTTTTTCTAGAAAAGAGAGGCATGTTCAGGTGAGGCTGACCATATGCTCAGAATCTGTGGATAATGGTAATAATATTGATAAGTGATTATTAGAATAGGTGTGTCTGATCTAAATTATTCTAATTATTCTGTCCCACACCCACCTGGTACTTCCACTAACCGGCCACTTTATTAGAAACACCAACCTTATGCGGGAGACTCAGTAAAGTCCTGGTAGGTGGTCATAGGTATCTGGAGTCATGCTGACTGCAGTGCATCACTATTTGGTTCTGTTTGGTTCTGCTGCTGAAATGGAGGTTTTGATTGGTTCTGCCGCGGAAACGACATCCTCGTTGGTTGTGCTGCTGAAATGGAGCACAGGAATGTCAATCAAAACTTGATCAAGTGAGAAATTAAATTGGAAATTAAATCTAATTTAAACTATGTGAACTGCGTGTAGACGAGTTTGACCAGCCTATGTGCTGTATATGTGACATCACAACTTCTCACTCAGTGCTTAAACATCTCAAGCCAGAAAAAGTGGATGTTCTGGTCAACTTGGCCTGAACTGTGTAAAAGTTTTAGTCACTCTGAGACATTATTATATATAAAAAACTATTATTTCCAGAGAGGAAGTTTTTATTTACTCAGTAAACACTTTATTATTAAATATTAATCAGTATTAATAGAGTAAGTAGAGCTTTTACACTTTATTATTAAATTTTAATCAGTATTAATACAGTAAGTAGTGCTTTTACACTTTATTATTAAATATTAATCAGTATTAATAGAGTAAGTAGTGCTTTTACACTTTATTATTAAATATTAATCAGTATTAATAGAGTAAGTATAGCTTTTACACTTTATTATTAAATATTAATCAGTATTAATAGAGTAAGTAGAGCTTTTACACTTTATTATTAAATATTAATCAGTATTAATAGAGTAAGTAGTGCTTTTACACTTTATTATTAAATATTAATCAGTATTAATAGAGTAAGTAGAGTTTTTACACTTTATTATTAAATATTAAACAGTATTAATAGAGTAAGTAGTGTTTTTACACTTTATTATTAAATATTAAACAGTATTAATAGAGTAAGTAGTGCTTTTACACTTTATTATTAAATATTAATCAGTATTAATAGAGTAAGTAGAACTTTTACACTTTATTATTAAATATTAATCAGTATTAATAGAGTAAGTAGTGTTTTTACACTTTATTATTAAATATTAAACAGTATTAATAGAGTAAGTAGTGCTTTTACACTTTATTATTAAATATTAATCAGTATTAATAGAGTAAGTAGTACTTTTACACTTTATTATTAAATATTAATCAGTATTAATAGAGTAAGTAGAACTTTTACACTTTATTATTAAATATTAATCAGTATTAATAGAGTAAGTAGAACTTTTACACTTTATTATTAAATATTAATCAGTATTAAT
>CM038707.1:50081192-50113692 GCA_021613375.1 Megaleporinus macrocephalus | reverse complement strand
AAGAAACTGATGTTTTTTTGGGGTTTTATTTCAGAAATAAATAATTTTTATTGATTTTGAAGCTAAAATAGACTAATTTCTGCTTCATTATTACCAATAATTGATTATGTTGTCATTTATACATGAGCACCTCTGTATTAATAAGATGTTGTTTATCACGATACCTTAATCCTTCAATATTTACCCCAATGCAGTGTTTGGGGCAATAATATTTCTATTGTAATAATACTTACTTATAATTATGTTAGCTTAGCATAGACACCTTTAGCATAGAGAAACAATCCAGCCAAGATATCCATGTGGACTCCAGCTGGGCTGTAAATTTGAGCCCTAATTGGGTTCTAACTTTGGCTCCTAGTAAGGCTTCCACTGGGGGCCCAACTGGCTTAGCTATAGGACCAGTTAGGCTACAGTTGTGGACACCACTGCCGTGGGGCCCAGTTAGGCTACATTAGTCCCAGCCAGGTTACAGTTATTCCTGTTTTGACTGTGGGGCCAGTGGATGGTGGTTCACATGGGCCCCACTGCAGCCTAGATTGGTCCACGTTGGCAATAATACACATGGGGCCCATGTGGTGCCCATAGGCTAATTTTGTGGGGACTATCTAAAGGAGACCCAATTGGGAGCCCATATCAAACCCATTTTTGGTCCACGGGGACATGTAAGCTGGGAGATAGACGGTTTGGTGATTGGGAAATAACCATGTGACCATGTTAGACCTCTGGAACTCAGTAAAGGCGTATCTGTTGAAAGGCTCAGTGACCTCTAGTGGACGTTCTTAGCGTAACACACCCGCTGATTAGTAGAGATGCAGTCAGGTTCAGTTCAGTTCTTCTCATCCTCTGTACTAACCTAAACCAGAACTAACTCAGTCTCTGTACTAACCTAAACCAGAACTAACTCTGTCTCTGTACTAACACAAACCAGAACTAACTCTGTCTCTGTACTAACCCAAACCAGAACTAACTCTGTCTCTGTACTAACACAAACCAGAACTCAGTCTCTGTACTAGCACAAACCAGAACTAACTCTGTCTCTGTACTAACCCAAACCAAAACTCTGTCTCTGTACTAACCCAAACCAGAACTAACTCTGTCTCTGTACTAACCCAAACCAGAACTCAGTCTCTGTACTAGCACAAACCAGAACTAACTTTGTCTCTGTACTAACTTAAACCAGAACTAACTCTGTCTCTGTACTAACCCAAACCAGAACTAACTCTGTCTCTGTACTAACCCAAACCAGAACTCAGTCTCTGTACTAACCTAAACCAGAACTAACTCTGTCTCTGTACTAACCCAAACCAGAACTAACTCTGTCTCTGTACTAACCCAAACCAGAACTCAGTCTCTGTACTAACCCAAACCAGAACTAACTCTGTCTCTGTACTAACACAAACCAGAACTAACACTGTCTCTGTACTAACACAAACCAGAACTAACTCTATCTCTGTACTAACCCAAACCAGAACTAACTCTGTCTCTGTACTAACCCAAACCAGAACTAACTCTGTCTCTGTACTAACTCAAACCAGAACTAACTCTGTCTCTGTACTAACACAAACCAGAACTAACTCTGTCTCTGTACTAACCCAAACCAGAACTAACTCAGTCTCTGTACTAACCTAAACCAGAACTCTGTCTCTGTACTAACCCAAACCAGAACTAACTCAGTCTCTGTACTAACCTAAACCAGAACTCTGTCTCTGTACTAACACAAACCAGAACTAACTCTGTCTCTGTACTAACCCAAACCAAGCAGGTTCTAGACTGCTGAATGAGTGGTAGTGTGAGCAGGTTCTAGACTGCTGAATGAGTGGTAGTGTGAGCAGGTTCTAGACGGCTAAATGAGTGGTAGTGTGAGCAGGTTCTAGACTGCTGAATGAGTGGTAGTGTAAGCAGATTCTAGACTGCTGAATATGAATGGCAGTGTAAGCAGGTTCTAGATTGGTGAATATGAATGGTAGTGAATATGAATCAGTTCAGAACCGCGGTATCTTCAGGAACGAAGCGTCTACTCTGAACTGGAGAGAACTTCTTTATTTAGTGTAGGTGAATGTAAAGAGGTTCTATGATGGGGGGGGTTGGAGCGTTCCTATTGGTCCACACTTACAGAATTTCTGTTATGGGATGTAAAGATCAGCCGTTGTGTGTAAATAATAGTAAACTGAGAAACTGGTTTGTATGAACGTCTGCTCGTGTGGACCAGTGCTTTTGCTGCTGCTGGTCTTGGTCTCTCCTGTTAATCAGATTTTAAATCCCAGTTAGGCTACATTAGTCCCAGCCAGGTTACAGTTATTCCTGTTTTGACTGTGGGGCCAGTGGATGGTGGTTCACATGGGCCCCACTGCAGCCTAGATTGGTCCACGTTGGCAATAATACACATGGGGCCCATGTGGTGCCCATAGGCTAATTTTGTGGGGACTATCTATAGGAGACCCAATTGGGAGCCCATATCAAACCCATTTTTGGTCCACGGGGACATGTAAGCTGGGAGATAGACGGTTTGGTGATTGGGAAATAACCATGTGACCATGTTAGACCTCTGGAACTCAGTAAAGGCGTATCTGTTGAAAGGCTCAGTGACCTCTAGTGGACGTTCTTAGCGTAACACACCCGCTGATTAGTAGAGATGCAGTCAGGTTCAGTTCAGTTCTTCTCATCCTCTGTACTAACCTAAACCAGAACTACCTCTGTCTCTGTACTAACCTAAACCAGAACTAACTCTGTCTCTGTACTAACACAAACCAGAACTAACTCAGTCTCTGTACTAACCCAAACCAGAACTAACTCTGTCTCTGTACTAACCTAAACCAGAACTAACTCAGTCTCTGTACTAACCCAAACCAGAACTCAGTCTCTGTACTAGCACAAACCAGAACTAACTCTGTCTCTGTACTAACCCAAACCACAACTAACTCTATCTCTGTACTAACCCAAACCAGAACTAACTCTGTCTCTGTACTAACCCAAACCAGAACTAACTCTGTCTCTGTACTAACCCAAACCAGAACTCAGTCTCTGTACTAGCACAAACCAGAACTAACTCTGTCTCTGTACTAACCCAAACCAAAACTCTGTCTCTGTACTAACCCAAACCAGAACTAACTCTGTCTCTGTACTAACCCAAACCAGAACTCAGTCTCTGTACTAGCACAAACCAGAACTAACTTTGTCTCTGTACTAACTTAAACCAGAACTAACTCTGTCTCTGTACTGACCCAAACCACAACTAACTATTTTTCTGTAGTAACCCAAACCAGAACTAACTCTGTCTCTGTACTAACCCAAACCAGAACTAACTCTGTCTCTGTACTAAGCCAAACCACAACTAACTCTCTCTGTACTAACCTAAACCAGAACTAACTCTGTCTCTGTACTAACCCAAACCAGAACTCAGTCTCTGTACTAACCTAAACCAGAACTAACTCTGTCTCTGTACTAACCCAAACCAGAACTAACTCTGTCTCTGTATTAACCCAAACCAGAACTCAGTCTCTGTACTAACCCAAACCAGAACTAACTCTGTCTCTGCACTAACACAAACCAGAACTAACACTGTCTCTGTACTAACACAAACCAGAACTAACTCTGTCTCTGTACTAACCCAAACCAGAACTAACTCTGTCTCTGTACTAACTCAAACCAGAACTAACTCTGTCTCTGTACTAACACAAACCAGAACTAACTCTGTCTCTGTACTAACCCAAAGCAGAACTCTGTCTATGTACTAACTCAAACCAGAACTAACTCTGTCTCTTTACTAACCCAAACCAAAACTAACTCTGTCTCTGTACTAACCCAAACCAGAACTAACTCTGTCTCGGTACTAACCCAAACCAGAACTAACTCTGTCTCTGTACTAACTCAAACCAGAACTAACTCTGTCTCTGTACTAACCCAAACCAAAACTAACTCTGTCTCTGTACTAACCCAAACCAGAACTAACTCAGTCTCTGTACTAACCTAAACCAGAACTCTGTCTCTGTACTAACCCAAACCAGAACTAACTCTGTCTCTGTACTAACACAAACCAGAACTAACTCTATCTCTGTACTAACCCAAACCAAAACTAACTCAGTCTCTGTACTAACACAAACCAGAACTAACACTGTCTCTGTACTAACACAAACCAGAACTAACTCTATCTCTGTACTAACCTAAACCAGAACTAACTCTGTCTCTGTACTAACTCAAACCAGAACTAACTCTGTCTCTGTACTAACCTAAACCAGAACTAACTCAGTCTCTGTACTAACCCAAACCAGAACTCAGTCTCTGTACTAGCACAAACCAGAACTAACTCTGTCTCTGTACTAACCCAAACCAAAACTCTGTCTCTGTACTAACCCAAACCAGAACTAACTCTGTCTCTGTACTAACCCAAACCAGAACTCAGTCTCTGTACTAACCTAAACCAGAACTAACTTTGTCTCTGTACTAACTTAAACCAGAACTAACTCTGTCTCTGTACTAACCCAAACCACAACTAACTATTTTTCTGTAGTAACCCAAACCAGAACTAACTCTGTCTCTGTACTAACCCAAACCAGAACTAACTCTGTCTCTGTACTAAGCAAAACCACAACTAACTCTCTCTGTACTAACCTAAACCAGAACTAACTCTGTCTCTGTACTAACCCAAACCAGAACTCAGTCTCTGTACTAACCTAAACCAGAACTAACTCTGTCTCTGTACTAACCCAAACCAGAACTAACTCTGTCTCTGTACTAACCCAAACCAGAACTCAGTCTCTGTACTAACCCAAACCAGAACTAACTCTGTCTCTGTACTAACACAAACCAGAACTAACACTGTCTCTGTACTAACACAAACCAGAACTAACTCAGTCTCTGTACTAACCCAAACCAGAACTAACTCTGTCTCTGTACTAACACAAACCAGAACTAACACTGTCTCTGTACTAACACAAACCAGAACTAACTCTGTCTCTGTACTAACCCAAACCAGAACTAACTCTGTCTCTGTACTAACTCAAACCAGAACTAACTCTGTCTCTGTACTAACACCAACCAGAACTAACTCTATCTCTGTACTAACCTAAACCAGAACTCTGTCTCTGTACTAAAACAAACCAGAACTAACTCTGTCTCTGTACTAACCCAAACCAAAACTAACTCTGTCTCTGTACTAACCCAAACCAGAACTAACTCTGTCTCGGTACTAACCCAAACCAGAACTAACTCTGTCTCTGTACTAACTCAAACCAGAACTAACTCTGTCTCTGTACTAACCCAAACCAAAACTAACTCTGTCTCTGTACTAACCCAAACCAAAACTAACTCTGTCTCTGTACTAACCTAAACCAGAACTCTGTCTCTGTACTAACCCAAACCAGAACTAACTCTGTCTCTGTACTAACCCAAACCAAAACTAACTCAGTCTCTGTACTAACACAAACCAGAACTAACACTGTCTCCGTACTAACACAAACCAGAACTAACTCTATCTCTGTACTAACCTAAACCAGAACTAACTCTGTCTCTGTACTAACTCAAACCAGAACTAACTCTGTCTCTGTACTAACCTAAACCAGAACTAACTCAGTCTCTGTACTAACCCAAACCAGAACTCAGTCTCTGTACTAGCACAAACCAGAACTAACTCTGTCTCTGTACTAACCCAAACCAAAACTCTGTCTCTGTACTAACCCAAACCAGAACTAACTCTGTCTCTGTACTAACCCAAACCAGAACTCAGTCTCTGTACTAACCTAAACCAGAACTAACTTTGTCTCTGTACTAACTTAAACCAGAACTAACTCTGTCTCTGTACTAACCCAAACCACAACTAACTATTTTTCTGTAGTAACCCAAACCAGAACTAACTCTGTCTCTGTACTAACCCAAACCAGAACTAACTCTGTCTCTGTACTAAGCCAAACCACAACTAACTCTCTCTGTACTAACCTAAACCAGAACTAACTCTGTCTCTGTACTAACCCAAACCAGAACTCAGTCTCTGTACTAACCTAAACCAGAACTAACTCTGTCTCTGTACTAACCCAAACCAGAACTAACTCTGTCTCTGTACTAACCCAAACCAGAACTCAGTCTCTTTACTAACCCAAACCAGAACTAACTCTGTCTCTGTACTAACACAAACCAGAACTAACACTGTCTCTGTACTAACACAAACCAGAACTAACTCTGTCTCTGTACTAACCCAAACCAGAACTAACTCTGTCTCTGTACTAACTCAAACCAGAACTAACTCTGTCTCTGTACTAACACAAACCAGAACTATCTCTGTCTCTGTACTAACCCAAACCAGAACTAACTCAGTCTCTGTACTAACCTAAACCAGAACTCTGTCTCTGTACTAACCCAAACCAGAACTAACTCAGTCTCTGTACTAACCTAAACCAGAACTCTGTCTCTGTACTAACCCAAACCAGAACTAACTCTGTCTCTGTACTAACCCAAACCAAAACTAACTCTGTCTCTGTACTAACCCAAACCAGAACTAACTCTGTCTCTGTACTAACCCAAACCAGAACTAACTCTGTCTCTGTACTAACTCAAACCAGAACTAACTCTGTCTCTGTACTAACCCAAACCAGAACTAACTCAGTCTCTGTACTAACCCAAACCAGAACTCTGTCTCTGTACTAACCCAAACCAGAACTAACTCAGTCTCTGTACTAACCTAAACCAGAACTCTGTCTCTGTACTAACCCAAACCAGAACTAACGCTGTCTCTGTACTAACACAAACCAGAACTAACTCTGTCTCTGTACTAACCCAAACCAAAACTAACTCAGTCTCTGTACTAACACAAACCAGAACTAACACTGTCTCTGTACTAACACAAACCAGAACTAACTCTATCTCTGTACTAACCTAAACCAGAACTAACTCTGTCTCTGTACTAACCCAAACCAGAACTCTGTCTCTGTACTAACCCAAACCAGAACTAACTCAGTCTCTGTACTAACCCAAACCAGAGATGCTGTTGGAGGTCCGACTGCCAGGGCCTCCTCGTCACCTGGCACCAAACAGCTCTCCTCTCTCTGCTACACCTCGACTCCTCTGTACTAAACCAAACCAGAACTAACTTTGTTTTTCTCTCTCTCTCTCTCTCTCTCTCTCTGAGGTAATAACCACCCACCTGTCCTGCCGAATACTGTAAAGGACTGACCACCAGGGCCCCCCGTCACCTGGCTCCAACCAACGCTCCTCTCCATTCATGCCATTTGCTCCACCTTGACTGCATCACTGTATCATCCACCTGATGTAGCACCTGTACAGCTTCTAAAGCTTCTACCTTCAGACTCAGCTTTAAATTAATAAACTGTAGATACTGTTCCACCAGAGGAGGAGGGGCCTCTGCTCTTGAATCTGGTTCCTCCCAAGGTTTCTTCCTCCAGTTCTGAGGGGGTTGTTCTCTCCACCATCACCTCTGACTCCCTCACAGTGGATAAAGTGTGTGATTTTATGTTTTCATGGTTTTAAACTCCTGTAGAGCTGCTTTGTGACAACATTGTTGTAAAAAGAGCTCCACAAATAAACTAGACTTCAGTTGAACAACCTCATCACTGAGATACTGGGTCTATCTGAGAACCCACTGAGTCTCATAGACAGTACAGTACCGCTCAACCTACTCGCACTGTCCCAATACTTACGTCCCTTAAACATACTGACTACTGAGGTTCCCTCCTTCGGCTGAATTGTAAGAAAGCATCGAACAAGGTTCTTCTAGCACTAAGGCAATCCCATGATGCAACACAAGCAGAAACCCTAGCCCTAGATTGCTGAATATGAAGGCAGTGTAAGCAGGTTCTAGACTGCTGAATGAGTGGTAGTGTGAGCAGGTTCTAGACTGCTGAATGAGTGGTAGTGTGAGCAGGTTCTAGACTGCTGAATGAGTGGTAGTGTGAGCAGGTTCTAGACTGCTGAATGAGTGGTAGTGTGAGCAGGTTCTAGACTGCTGAATGAGTGGTAGTGTGAGCAGGTTCTAGACTGCTGAATGAGTGGTAGTGTGAGCAGGTTCTAGACTGCTAAATGAGTGGTAGTGTGAGCAGGTTCTAGACTGCTGAATGAGTGGTAGTGTAAGCAGATTCTAGACTGCTGAATATGAATGGCAGTGTAAGCAGGTTCTAGATTGGTGAATATGAATGGTAGTGAATATGAATCAGTTCAGAACCGCGGTATCTTCAGGAACGAAGCGTCTACTCTGAACTGGAGAGAACTTCTTTATTTAGTGTAGGTGAATGTAAAGAGGTTCTATGATGGGGGGGGGGTTGGAGCGTTCCTATTGGTCCACACTTACAGAATTTCTGTTATGGGATGTAAAGATCAGCCGTCGTGTGTAAATGATAGTAAACCGAGAAACTGGTTTGTATGAACGTCTGCTCGTGTGGACCAGTGCTTTTGCTGCTGCTGGTCTTGGTCTCTCCTGTTAATCAGATTTTAAATCCCAGTAAAAATAATCCTGGTTAAATAAAAGTAAACAAAAAAATAAGAGATCCTCTAAAACATATAGGACCTGATCTGGATCTCCTCAGACTCCATTAGGACGAGCTCTGGCTCCGTGTGGTTTTGGAGCCCCCTGGTGGTCACTCACTGTTAGTTAACTATCACTGTGACTCTTCAGGTTTAAAATAATATATTTTACATTTCGGTTCTAAAAAGGACGTAAAAGATAAAAGCACTTTCAGTCACCAACACAACACAACACAAACACAAACCGGAACACAAACACAAACACAACACAAACACAAACCGGAACACAAACACAAACACAACACAAACACAACACAAACACAAACCGGAACACAAACACAAACACAACACAAACACAAACATAAACCGGAACACAAACACAAATACAACACAAACACAAACCGGAACACAAACACAAACACAACACAACACAAACACAAACCGGAACACAAACACAAACACAACACAAACACAACACAAACACAACACAACACAACACAACACAAACATAAACCCGAACACAAACACAAATACAACACAAACACAAACCGGAACACAAACACAAACACAACATAAACACAACACAAACACAAACCGGAACACAAACACAAACACAAACACAACACAAACACAACACAACACAACACAACACAACACAACACAACACAAACACAAACCGGAACACAAACACAAACACAACACAAACACAAACACAAACCGGAACACAAACACAAACACAAACACAAACCGGAACACAAACACAAACACAACACAAACACAAACACAAACCGGAACACAAACACAAACACAAACACAACACAAACACAAACCGGAACACAAACACAACACAAACACAAACACAAACCGGAACACAAACACAACACAAACCGGAACACAAACTGGAACACAAACACAAACACAACATAACACAAATACAAACACAAACCGGAACACAAACACAAACACAAACTGGAACACAAACACAACACAAACACAAACACAACATAACACAAACACAAACCGGAACACAAACACAAACACAAACACAACACAAACACAACACAAACACAAACCGGTACACAACACAAACACAACACAAACACAACATAACACAAACACAAACCGGAACACAAACACAAACACAAACACAAACACAAACTGGAACACAAACACAAACACAACACAAACACAAACCGGAACACAAACACAAACACAACACAAACACAACACAAACACAAACCGGTACACAACACAAACACAACACAAACACAACATAACACAAACACAAACCGGAACACAAACACAACACAAACACAAACACAAACCGGAACACAAACACAAACACAACACAAACACAAACCGGAACACAAACACAACACAAACCGGAACACAAACACAACACAAACACAAACCGGAACACAAACACAACACAAACACAAACCAGAACACAAACTGGAACACAAACACAAACACAAACACAACATAACACCAATACAAACACAAACCGGAACACAAACACAAACACAAACCGGAACACAAACACAAACACAAACACAACACAAACACAACACAAACACAAACCGGTACACAAACACAAACACAACACAAACACAACATAACACAACATAACACAAACACAAACCGGAACACAACACAAACACAACACAAACACAACATAACACAAACACAAACCGGAACACAAACACAAACACAACACAAACACAAACCGGAACACAAACACAACACAAACACAACACAACACAACACAACACAAACATAAACCCGAACACAAACACAAATACAACACAAACACAAACCGGAACACAAACACAAACACAACATAAACACAACACAAACACAAACCGGAACACAAACACAAACACAAACACAACACAAACACAACACAACACAACACAACACAACACAAACACAAACCGGAACACAAACACAAACACAACACAAACACAAACACAAACCGGAACACAAACACAAACACAACACAAACACAAACACAAACCGGAACACAAACACAAACACAACACAAACACAAACCGGAACACAAACACAACACAAACACAAACACAAACCGGAACACAAACACAACACAAACCGGAACACAAACTGGAACACAAACACAAACACAACATAACACAAATACAAACACAAACCGGAACACAAACACAAACACAAACTGGAACACAAACACAACACAAACACAAACACAACATAACACAAACACAAACCGGAACACAAACACAAACACAAACACAACACAAACACAACACAAACACAAACCGGTACACAACACAAACACAACACAAACACAACATAACACAAACACAAACCGGAACACAAACACAAACACAACACAAACACAAACCGGAACACAAACACAAACACAACACAAACACAACACAAACACAAACCGGTACACAACACAAACACAACACAAACACAACATAACACAAACACAAACCGGAACACAAACACAAACACAAACCGGAACACAAACACAAACACAACACAAACACAAACCGGAACACAAACACAACACAAACCGGAACACAAACACAACACAAACACAAACCGGAACACAAACACAACACAAACACAAACCAGAACACAAACTGGAACACAAACACAAACACAAACACAAACACAAACACAACATAACACCAATACAAACACAAACCGGAACACAAACACAAACACAAACCGGAACACAAACACAAACACAAACACAACACAAACACAACATAACACAAACACAAACACAAACCGGAACACAAACACAAACACAACACAAACACAAACACAACATAACACAACATAACACAAACACAAACCGGAACACAACACAAACACAACACAAACACAACATAACACAAACACAAACCGGAACACAAACACAAACACAACACAAACACAAACCGGAACACAAACACAAACACAACACAAACACAAACACAACATAACACAAATACAAACACAAACCGGAACACAAACACAAACACAAACACAAACCGGAACACAAACACAACACAAACACAAACACAAACCGGAACACAAACACAAACACAAACACAACATAACACAAATACAAACACAAACCGGAACACAACACAAATACAAACCGGAACACAAACACAAACACAACACAAACACAACATAACACAAACACAAACACAAACCGGAACACAAACACAAACACAAACACAACATAACACAACATAACACAAACACAAACCGGAACACAAACACAAACACAAACACAAACACAACACAAACACAAACCGGAACACAACACAAACATAACACAAACACAACATAACACAAACACAAACCGGAAAACACAAAACCCCGAAAAACAAGGAGCATGTGAAACCCACAGGCCAGTCAGAGCATCAGGAGGAGAAGTACCCGAGACAGAACCCGAGACAGAACCCGAGACAGAACCCGAGACAGAACCCGAGACAGTACTCGGCCAGTCACTTCACAAAGATCAGGAGCGCAACAGACACACAAACTCAAATACATAAATTAATATAACTGTCGGGGTCGGACTTCACCTGGACACCTTCACACAGACACACACACACACACACACACACACACACACAATCTAACTAGACTAACACACACACACACACACACACACACAATCTAACTAGACTAACACACACACACACACACACACACAATCTAACTAGACTAACACACACACACACACACACACAATCTAACTAGACTATTACACACACACACAATCTAACTAGACTAACAGACACACACAATCTAACTAGACTAACACACACACACACACAATCTAACTAGACTAACACACACACACACAATCTAACTAGACTATTGCTCACACACACAATCTAACTAGACTAATACACACACACAATCTAACTAGAATAACACACACACACACACACAATCTAACTAGACTAACACACACAATCTAACTAGACTAACACACACACACACACAATCTAACTAGACTATTACACACACACACACACACAATCTAACTAGACTAATACACACACACAATCTAACTAGACTAAAACACACACACAATCTAACTAGACTAACACACACACACACACACAATCTAACGAGACTATTACACACACACACACAATCTAACTAGACTAATACACACACACACAATCTAACTAGACTATCACACACACACACACACACACAATCTAACTAGACTAATACACACACACACAATCTAACTAGACTAACACACACACACACACAATCTAACTAGACTAATACACACACACAATCTAACTAGACTAATACACACACACACAATCTAACTAGACTAACACACACACAATCTAACTAGACTAACACACACACACGCACAATCTAACTACACTAACACACACACACACAATCTAACTACACTAACACACACAATCTAACTAGACTATTACACACACACACAATCTAACTAGACTATTACACACACAATCTAACTAGACTATTACACACACACACACAATCTAACTAGACTATTACACTTACAGACTCTGGGTTAGTGATTCTCTGTGTTCGTGACTCTGGGTTAGTGATTGTCTATGTTGGTGACTCTTTGGGTTAGTGATTCTCTGTGTTAGTGACTCTCTGTGTTAGTGACTCTGGGTTAGTGATTGTCTATGTTGGTGATTCTCTGTGTTTGTGATTCTCTGTGTTGGTGACTCTTTGGGTTAGTGATTCTCTGTGCTGGTGATTCTTTGGGTTAGTGATTCTCTGTGTTGGTGACTCTTTGGGTTAGTGTTTCTGTGTGCTGGTGATTCTCTGTGTTAGTGATTCTCTGTGTTGGTGATTCTTTGGGTTAGTGATTCTCTGTGTTGCTGATTCTCTGTTGGTGACTCTTTGGGTTAGTGTTTCTGTGTGCTGGTGATTCTCTGTGTTAGTGATTCTCTGTGTTGGTGATTCTTTGGGTTAGTGATTCTCTGTGTTGCTGATTCTCTGTTGGTGACTCTTTGGGTTAGTGTTTCTGTGTGCTGGTGATTCTCTGTGTTAGTGATTCTCTGTGTTGCTGATTCTCTGTTGGTGACTCTTTGGGTTAGTGATTCTCTGTGCTGGTGATTCTTTGGGTTAGTGATTCTCTGTGTTGGTGATTCTCTGTGTTGGTGATTCTCTGTGTTGGTGACTCTTTGGGTTAGTGTTTCTGTGTGCTGGTGATTCTCTGTGTTAGTGATTCTCTGTGTTGGTGACTCTGGGTACGTGACTCTCTGTGTTGGTGACTCTTTGGGTTAGTGATTCTCTGTGCTGGTGATTCTCTGTGTTAGTGATTCTCTGTGTTAGTGATTCTCTGTGTTGGTGACTCTGGGTAAGTGACTCTCTGTGTTGGTGACTCTTTGGGTTAGTGATTCTCTGTGTTAGTGATTCTCTGTATTGGTGACTTTGGGTTAATGATTCTCTGTGCTGGTGATTCTTTTGGTTAGTGATTGTCTATGTTGGTGACTCCTTGGGTTAGTGATTCTCTGTGTTAGTGATTCTCTGTGTTAGTAATTATCTGTGTTAGTGATTCTCTGTGTTGGTGACTCTTTGGGTTAATGATTCTCTGTGTTGGTGACTCTTCGGGTTAGTGATTATCTGTGTTAGTGATTCTCTGTGTTGGTGACTCTTTGGGTTAGTGATTCTCCGTGTTGGTGACTCTTTGGGTAAGTGATTCTCTGTGTTGGTGAGTGTCTGTGTTAGTGATTCTCTGTGTTGGTGACTCTTTGGGTTAGTGATTCTCTGTGTTCGTGACTCTTTGGGTTAGTGATTCTCTGTGCTGGTGATTCTCTGTGTTAGTGTTTATCTGTGTTAGTGATTCTCTGTGTTGGTGACTCTGGGTAAGTGATTCTCTGTGTTGGTGACTCTTTGGGTTAGTGATTCTCTGCGTTGGTGATTCTTTGGGTTAGTGATTCTCTGTGTTGGTGATTCTCTATGTTGGTGACTCTGGGTTAGTGTTTCTGTGTGCTGGTGATTCTCTGTGTTAGTGATTCTCTGTGTTGGTGATTCTCTGTGTTGGTGACTCTTTGGGTTAGTGATTCTCTGTGCTGGTGATTCTTTGGGTTAGTGATTCTCTGTGTTGCTGATTCTCTGTGCTGGTGACTCTTTGGCTTAGTGTTTCTGTGTGCTGGTGATTCTCTGTGTTAGTGATTCTCTGTGTTGGTGACTCTGGGTACGTGACTCTCTGTGTTGGTGACTCTTTGGGTTAGTGATTCTCTGTGCTGGTGATTCTCTGTGTTAGTGATTCTCTGTGTTAGTGATTCTCTGTGTTGGTGACTCTGGGTAAGTGACTCTCTGTGTTGGTGACTCTTTGGGTTAGTGATTCTCTGTGTTAGTGATTCTCTGTATTGGTGACTCTTTGGGTTAATGATTCTCTGTGCTGGTGATTCTTTGGGTTAGTGATTGTCTATGTTGGTGATTCCTTGGGTTAGTGATTCTCTGTGTTAGTGATTCTCTGTGTTAGTAATTATCTGTGTTAGTGATTCTCTGTGTTGGTGACTCTGGGTTAATGATTCTCTGTGTTGGTGACTCTTCGGGTTAGTGATTATCTGTGTTAATGATTCTCTGTGTTGGTGACTCTTTGGGTTAGTGATTCTCCGTGTTGGTGACTCTTTGGGTAAGTGATTCTCTGTGTTGGTGAGTGTCTGTGTTAGTGATTCTCTGTGTTGGTGACTCTTTGGGTTAGTGATTCTCTGTGTTCGTGACTCTTTGGGTTAGTGATTCTCTGTGCTGGTGATTCTTTGGGTTAGTGATTGTCTATGTTGGTGACTCTTTGGGTTAGTGATTCTCTGTGTTAGTGATTCTCTGTGTTAGTGTTTATCTGTGTTAGTGATTCTCTGTGTTGGTGACTCTGGGTTAGTGATTCTCTGTGTTGGTGACTCTTTGGGTTAGTGATTCTCTGTGTTGGTGATTCTCTGTGTTGGTGCTCCTCTGTGTTGGTGATTCTCTGTGTTTGTGATTCTCTGTGATAGTGATTCTCTGTATTTGTGAGTGTCTGTGTTTGTGAGTGTCTGTGTTAGTGAGTCTCTGCGTTGGTGATTCTCTGTGTTGGTGATTCACTGCGTTGGTGATTCTCTGCGTTGGTGATTCTCTGCGTTGGTGATTCTCTGTGTTGGTGATTCACTGTGTTGGTGATTCTCTGTGTTGGTGATTCACTGTGTTGGTGATTCTCTGTGTTGGTGATTCTCTGTGTTGGTGATTCACTGTGTTGGTGATTCACTGTGTTGGTGATTCTCTGTGTTGGTGATTCTCTGTGTTGGTGATTCACTGTGTTGGTGATTCACTGTGTTGGTGATTCTCTGTGTCGGTGATTCTCTGTGTTTGTGAGTGTCTGTGTTGGTTATTCTCTGAGAACTGATCAGTAGAAGGTGTTTGAATTGAGGAGGTTGGACGTGTGGGGTACACAGGAGCTTCACCCATTAAATACAGTCAGCATAAAAAGTCTGACCACTGACTGACCTGTTCTTCTCAGGAACATTCTAGAAACTGCAGAAACCTGGTCACATGTCCACCATTAGAAACAGGACAACACGAAGAACAAAACGAAGACAGCCAACACTGTCCAACAGATTTGACCACCTAGATGTTCCACAGTGGTTCTGGGAAAATGCTGGATGCTATTTCTCCACAGAAGAACCTGATCTCGCTGTGAAGCATGGCGGTGGGAGCACTGGGTGTGGAGCTGGGTGTGGAGTTGCTTTGCTACCTGAGGGTCTGGACGCCTTGTGATCATTGAGGGAAAAAGAATTTAAAGGTGGATCAGAACTGTAACGGTAGCAGCTCATCAACTCAGACTGAAGAGATGCTGGGTGACAAGACAATACCTCCTCATATCTACACCCACTGTATCAGCTCCACCACCTCCTCATATCTACACCCACTGTATCAGCTCCACCACCTTCTCATATCTACACACACTGTATCAGCTCCACCACCTCCTCATATCTACACACACTGTATCAGCTCCACCACCTCCTCATATCTACACCCACTGTATCAGCTCCACCACCTTCTCATATCTACACACACTGTATCAGCTCCACCACCTCCTCATATCTACACACACTGTATCAGCTCCACCACCTCCTCATATCTACACACACTGTATCAGCTCCACCACCTCCTCATATCTACACACACTGTATCAGCTCCACCACCTTCTCATATCTACACACACTGTATCAGCTCCACCACCTCCTCATATCTACACACACTGTATCAGCTCCACCACCTCCTCATATCTACACACACTGTATCAGCTCCACCACCTCCTCATATCTACACACACTGTATCAGCTCCACCACCTCCTCATATCTACACCCACTGTATCAGCTCCACCACCTCCTCATATCTACACCCACTGTATCAGCTCCACCACCTCCTCATATCTACACCCACTGTATCAGCTCCACCACCTCCTCATATCTACACCCACTGTATCAGCTCCACCACCTTCTCATATCTACACACACTGTATCAGCTCCACCACCTCCTCATATCTACACACACTGTATCAGCTCCACCACCTCCTCATATCTACACACACTGTATCAGCTCCACCACCTCCTCATATCTACACCCACTGTATCAGCTCCACCACCTTCTCATATCTACACCCACTGTATCAGCTCCACCACCTCCTCATATCTACACACACTGTATCAGCTCCACCACCTCCTCATATCTACACACACTGTATCAGCTCCACCACCTCCTCATATCTACACCCACTGTATCAGCTCCACCACCTCCTCATATCTACACACACTGTATCAGCTCCACCACCTCCTCATATCTACACACACTGTATCAGCTCCACCACCTCCTCATATCTACACACACAGTATCAGCTCCACCACCTCCTCATATCTACACACACTGTATCAGCTCCACCACCTCCTCATATCTACATACCCTGTATCAGCTCCACCACCTTCTCATATCTACACACACTGTATCAGCTCCACCACCTCCTCATATCTACACACACTGTATCAGCTCCACCACCTCCTCATATCTACACACACTGTATCAGCTCCACCACCTCCTCATATCTACACACACAGTATCAGCTCCACCACCTCCTCATATCTACACACACTGTATCAGCTCCACCACCTCCTCATATCTACATACCCTGTATCAGCTCCACCACCTCCTCATATCTACACACACTGTATCAGCTCCACCACCTCCTCATATCTACACACACTGTATCAGCTCCACCACCTCCTCATATCTACACACACAGTATCAGCTCCACCACCTCCTCATATCTACACACACTGTATCAGCTCCACCACCTCCTCATATCTACATACCCTGTATCAGCTCCACCACCTTCTCATATCTACACACACTGTATCAGCTCCACCACCTCCTCATATCTACACACACTGTATCAGCTCCACCACCTCCTCATATCTACACACACTGTATCAGCTCCACCACCTCCTCATATCTACACACACAGTATCAGCTCCACCACCTCCTCATATCTACACACACTGTATCAGCTCCACCACCTCCTCATATCTACATACCCTGTATCAGCTCCACCACCTCCTCACCTCTACACACACTGTAGACAGGACCACCACAGAGCAGATACTATTAGGGAGGTGGGTCATTCTCAGCACTGCAGTGACACTGACGTGGTGGTGGTGTGATAGTTAGTGTGTGTTGTGCTGGTGTGAGTGGATCAGACACAGCAGTGCTGCTGCTGGAGTGTTTAAACACTGTGTCCACTCACTGTCCACTCTATTAGACACTTCTACTACTTGCTGGTCCACCTTGTAGATGTAAAGTCAGAGACAGTAGCTCATCTGCTGCTGCACAGTTTGTGTTCCTCTAGTTCTTCATCAGTGGACACAGGACGCCGCCCACAGGACACTGCTGTCCAGATAGTTTTGGTTGGTGGACGATTCTCAGTTCAGCAGTGACACTGAGGTGTTTAAACACTCCAGCAACAGCACTTCTGTGTCTGATCCACTCACACCAGCACAACACACACTAACAACACACCACCACCATGTCAGTGTCACTGCAGTGCTGAGAATGAGCCACCTCCCTAATAGTATCTGCCCTGTGGTGGGGTCATGACCATAGATATATATATATATACATATACATATATATATATATGTAATTATAATCAATTGGTTTGACCAGATATCTCCAAAAAGGTAACTGTACAGGAGAGCCCAAAACTGGCTTTAATTTTAATGGAAGTCAATGGAACCAGAAGTTTTTCCAAGCTATTTTGGAGCAATTCAGTGGCCCGTATCGTTGTTATCCACAGAAAAACATGAATCTCCATTTTTGTTCATTTGAAGACGACAGCGGTTGTTTACATTGTGTAACCAACAGAAATGCTCTGAAACAGTTCTGGTTCTATTGAGTAGCATTGAAAGTAAAGTTCTGGTCTCTCCTGTGTTTCGTTAGCAGGGCTGGGCGATATGGGCAAAAAATCTTATCACCATCAATTTTTTCATATCAGTCGATATCGATATATATCACGATATAAATCAAACCACTATTGCCTTTTTATTTTAGGTGAGAAGATATCAAAATAAAAAAAATGTTAAATTGTTTATCCTCTTGTTTTTTTTATTTTCTACCAGAGGACAGACAAATGTACTATAGAACATTACACAACTGTATATCAAATAAAGCGCATATATATATATATATATATAAATAAATATAGTGAGTCGACTCTGTCTGCTCTAATGGGGAGTTGTTGGTTTAGTGATTGTTTTCAGTAGACAATAAAGTTCCCTACTCGGGATTTTTGGTTATAAAGTCAACTTTGTCTCAGCGTCGCACTCGAACTTCTACAGTTTACTTATGTTTATTGATTACGTCAATTAGCATAACAACCGTCGATGCGTCGCAAAGATGGCCACGCCCACTGAAAGCATGGATTTATCCGGAGTGCAGCTCACACTGTAACGTTGTGGGAGTGTTTCACACAGAAACACAACAGTGTGGTGCTCTGTCAGCTCTGCACAGTGGAGATGATCACAACAGTACAGCTGCTATACACGAGACCTTGAAGATCAAACATCCCATAGAGCTTCATCACCACAGCAGCAGGACAGCACCTGTTTACCTGTTTATCTTATAGATTATTTATAGATTATTAACATGTGTATCATGTTTCTTTCAGTAGTAGTTTAACGTTTTCTCTTATTTTATTCTCTCTGCTCGACTGTGACGCCTGCAGTAACCAGATTACTAGCACGTGGGTTAGCAGTGTTAGATAAATTGCATGTTATATAAATTAGACCCTCTGTTACTCACTGACCACCAAACTTGTGTAAGTGATGTGGCCCATAAGCAAGTGGGCATATGATCAAAAAGCAAACTCTGTATATGCTCCGGGGGGCGCTCTAGAGCGCCGGCCAGTGTGAAAGCAATGGAGAGTGAAGCAAACTTTAATAATGCTTTAATTAAAGTCATACAAAGAGGAGAAAAATAAACCCACTGACGTGAACAGACACGAACAAGATGTCATATGGGGATTCCAAGCACACAGCCTACCAACACACGGTAGGAATTAACCATAGAACGTTGGAATTTGGGACGCAGCCCCCCGGCAGAGCCGCGTCAAAGCAGAAACACCGCGGCCGAGCATTCAGGCGTCTGTCTTCGAATCACTCTAATAAAAAAACAAACAAGCTACCGTCGTTATCCGCGAATACCTGATAGCCGAAATAAAAGCAAAGGCACAAACAATAAAACCGAGAAAAGAAAAAAGAAAAAAAAAGTGGGAGGTGATACTAAAAACTTCAAAGCGACACGCTGTTCCATCGTCCCGACCACGATCCGCGTATAAATACATTAGAAACCGGAGAAGTAGTAAAACAGGGGAGATCGAGTTACGAGCAGGTCGTCGTTTAAAAACAGCTGGACGTTAAAACCAAACCTAGACCGGCGACGGAACAGCACACGGGGGGTTGGATGGCGGGGCGGGGCGGGGTTGGGGGACCTCCTACGGCGACGAGCAAACAAGGAACACTTCTGTTCGTAAGAGCACAGTGTGGCGCGGTTCCCCGGCGCGATGGTGCCTGAGCTTCCAGGAATAAATACAACAGGAGAAGAAACGATGAACGATAAAACACTAAAAGCGAGATCTGTGGGGGGGTGGGGTAAGTAGGCGGGGCTTGAGTTAAAGCTTGCTATGGTAACCAGACATCACACCGACGGCGTGGAACCTCCCACCGGCCGCCAAAACACAAAGCCGGACCCGGAGACTCCGATCAACCGGCGCCTGAAGGAGCGAAGAGCTTCCGCTTGGGATGGAAGGCTGGAAAACTGTGGCGGTCCTTTGTTAGTGTTTTGGTGCGGGGGTCCGGATGTGGGTTGAAATGCAGGCTGGAGAACCTCGGAGGAGGAGGAGGAGGAGGGTGGTGGTTTGGTGGAAACAGAAAGAAAGCACACACAGAGCTCGAGAACATAAGCCGTCCAGCATCAGCGTCGCACGCAAACGCGGAACTACTCGGAACTACGTTACAGCCAAACGACAGCACGCGGGGTCTAGAGGTACGAGGAGGGCGAGAGGGGGGCTTCACAGCTACTTCGAGGCACTACCCAAAAAAATAAAAATAAAATAGATCAGCTCAAGCCTCTACTTGACGTTGTTGTTGTTTGTTTTGTTCGAGGTGGACGTGGGGAGGTCAGCGTGGAGCCAGATCTCCGTCCATGAAGATGAAGCAGAAGTTACTAACGTTAATATTAATGTTAATAGAAAACCGGCCGTCGCTGGAGATCCACTGGAACGCGATCGACGTACAAACGGGGCTCGACAGCCCACAGCTCAAGTGTCAACCCACCCGTACAGGGTGGGTTGGGGTGTGTGTGTGTGTGTGGGGGTGGGGGTGGGGGGGGGGGTCGGGGTAGGGGGTCGGTGGTCTCTCCTCGTCCCTAAACCACGTGCATCTCCTGAAGGTCAAACAGTCCCAGGTCTGGAGTCTGGCGCCTCACAGTTTGTGCGGTCGCTCTCTCGCTCTACCACTCGGCGTCTCCGATGGCTTTGGAGAAAACGTAATCCCGGCCGTTCAGGTTCATGATGCCGTCTTTCAGGTGGAATTTCCATTTGTTCTTACTTCTGTGAATCTGGAAGGAGGAGGAGGAGAACCGGAGAAGGTTAGAGTGAGAGTTCAGTTACATAAATACACTGTTATATAGTGCACTAGTGAGAGTTCAGTACTCAGAACTGTAAACCTGTAATAACACTGTTATATAGTGTAATAGTGAGAGTTCAGTACTCAGAACTGTAAACCTGTAATAACACTGTTATATAGTGTAATAGTGAGAGTTCAGTACTCAGAACTGTAAACCTGTAATAACACTGTTATATAGTGCACTAGCGAGAGTTCAGTACTCAGAACTGTAAACCTGTAATAACACTGTTATATAGTGTAATAGTGAGAGTTCAGTACTCAGAACTGTAAACCTGTAAATACACTGTTATATAGTGTACTAGTGAGAGTTCAGTACTCAGAACTGTAAACCTGTAATAACACTGTTATATAGTGTAATAGTGAGAGTTCAGTACTCAGAACTGTAAACCTGTAAATACACTGTTATATAGTGTACTAGTGAGAGTTCAGTACTCAGAACTGTAAACCTGTAATAACACTGTTATATAGCGTAATAGCGAGAGTTCAGTACTCAGAACTGTAAACCTGTAATAACACTGTTATATAGTGTAATAGTGAGAGTTCAGTACTCAGAACTGTAAACCTGTAATAACACTGTAATATAGCGTAATAGCGAGAGTTCAGTACTCAGAACTGTAAACCTGTAATAACACTGTTATATAGCGTAATAGTGAGAGTTCAGTAGTCAGAACTGTAAACCTGTAATAACACTGTTATATAGTGTACTAGTGAGAGTTCAGTAGTCAGAACTGTAAACCTGTAATAACACTGTTATATAGTGTAATAGTGAGAGTTCAGTAGTCAGAACTGTAAACCTGTAATAACTCTGTTATATAGCGTACTAGTGAGAGTTCAGTACTCAGAACTGTAAACCTGTAATAACACTGTTATATAGTGTAATAGTGAGAGTTCAGTACTCTGAACCTCAAACTCTGTTCTTCAGATACAAATCCTGATTTTACAGAAGAGGGAGGATAAACGGGCTGAGCTCCAAATCCTACACTGTTACGTAACAGACTTGTCTAAATATTTATGAGATTGTATATGATCTATAAATCTGAGGCTGTACTGAGTGTGTGTCTAGGCGGGACTAAACTCGACAGCTGCTGATAAATAACGGCGTGTATGAAGTTTCAGGTTTCAGATCAGCTTCATGAAACTCCAGCTTTCAGAGGGATTTGCATAGTTTCCGTCTGATCGCTCTGACCCGGCAGTTCTGAAACCTAACCCCCCCAGAGACCACCGTCAAACACAGCTACACAGACGAGAGAGAATCAGTTCTTCTACTCATACCATCAACGTGATCAGTGGATTCGGTTCTATAAGCCTTAATCCTGATTCCAAACAGCAGACCCTGAACATGAGCTCCTGAAGGTTGAAGGTCAGGGGTCCGTTCTTGTGATCAGAAGGGTGCTGGTTCGATCCCCTGGACCAACAGGCAATGACTGAAGAGCCCTTATGCAAAGATCTCCTGGACTTCAGACGTTCATCACTGGTGGTCTTCACTGCTCAGCTGGTAACTTTCCCGTCTTAGATCGAAAGGGGGGCAATGCTGGCGAGCGAGCGAAACCCACAGGTCTGCCCCTGAAGACCCTCATTACTTGGGCAAATTAGGGGTGGAGCTAAATTAGGCAGGGCGACAGGTTCTAATTATCCTAAGTGTGAATATGAGCAGTTAGGTAAGCAGGTTCTAGATAGCTGAGTAAGACTAAGTGGAAGTATAGAGGAAGACTCACGTCTTGAGTGCTACTGTAAGCAGGGCTGAGCTAACATGACTGTAAATGAGTGCTAGGGCAACCAGGGTCTAGATAACTGGCTGAATGAGTGGTTGTTTACACAGGTTCTAGGTAACAGTGAATGAGCAGTAGTTTAAGCAGGTTCTAGATAACTGTCTGAGTATGAGTGGTAGTAAATACGTTGGCGATAACTGCTGCTAATGAGCGGTAGTGTAGGCCGTTCTAGATAGAAGTAGTAAAATTAGGTTGTAATTAGGTCGTTCTAGAACACTGCACACAGTTGGTTGTACACAATTAACTGAGTATAAGAGTATAAGCAGGTTCTAGATAACTGGCTGCAAATGAGTGGTGGTAGTGAGCAGTTCCTAGATAACAGAGTATGAATGAGTGGTAGTGTAATCACAATCCAAATAACTGAATGAGTAGCAGTGTAAGCAGGTTCTAGATAAATGTGTATGGCTGCAGGTGTAAGCAGGTTCTAGATAACTGATGTGAACAAATCAAAACCAGTGAAGAATGGATTGGGTGTAAACCCAGTGTGATAGATAAAGCTAAAGGTCCTTACCTTGTCGTACTGACACACCACCACGTTCTCCGTATCGAACAGCTCCTGGTCCTCCTCGTCGCTGACATCGTCTCCACTGTTCAGCGGCTCCTGCAAGAACACGGGCAGTGAAGAACATCAGCTCTCTGTCCCACAATCCTATCTGGTTCCAACCCACATACAGAACTAACACTATTATCCATCCTGTGACTGTACCAAAAAAAGTCAGTGGTGGTGAATGGAACCAGACGTCCTCCTCTAAAAGCTCCTCACAGAAAGTTCTTACAGTAGATGTTATTAATACACTGTCTGATTCTGAGACGCTGTTTATGATAGTTTAGAGAAGATCTCAGTCTTAAACTCCATTCATGGTGGAGGGATACATGCAGGACGCTGTGAGGTTCAAATAGTCCCCAAAGAAAACCTAGTATTTTCAGATCTTCCACATTTTACCATCAACATCCAGATAAACTCAGAAGACACGTGTAGCTTCACTGGTGGGTTTCATAGTAAATACAATGTGTAGATTAGTGTTGTAGACATGGAGACCCCTGGTTCCCATCACCACCACTGTATAAAACATTTCTACAACCAACAGTGCGGAAATTTTGGAAATAAGGTGGGGTTCCCCTATAATAACATTAACTGTATGTATTGCCACAAACAGCAGCAGTTGTTGCATACGCACCTCCTCCACCTGTCCATCCTCCCCACCGTCTTTATCTTTGTCTTCATCGTCGTCCTCATCGTACTCGTCCTCCTCTTCCTCGTCCTCCTCAGAAGACGTGTCCCCGGCGCCGTCCACCTGCAGCATCATGGGGGGCTGCTGGGCAGCCTGCTGCGGCTGCGTCTGGGGCTCCGTCGCCGTCGGCTGCTGCTGAGGCTGTACCTGGGTCTGCGGCTGAGGCTGGCCCTGAGCCTGGACCTGCGCAGCGCCCTGACCGGCCTGAGTGGCCATGGCTGCCTGCATGACCTGCAACAAGGACAGTAACAGTTGTTACAGGTGCCTCCAGGGGGTCTTCAGGTCCGGCCGTCACCTGGCACAGGGGTTCAGTAGAACGGGACGGACCCCAATTTTGAGTGTTTCGTCAGGTCAGGGGAGCAAACCAGCGACGTCCCGGTTGTGCTGCCCCTAGTGTGTGTTCATAAGTGTGCGTTGCACTGCCCCTAGTGTGCGTTGCACTGCCCCTAGAGTGCGTTCATAAGTGTGCGTCGCACTGCCCCTAGAGTGCGTTCATAAGTGTGCGTCGCACTGCCCCTAGTGTGCGTTCATAAGTGTGCATCGCACTGCCCCTAGTGTGCGTTCATAAGTGTGCGTCGCACTGCCCCTAGTGTGCGTTCATAAGTGTGCGTCGCACTGCCCCTAGTGTGCGTTCATAAGTGTGCGTGTAGCACTGTTCCTTAGTGTTTTCACTAGTGTGTGTGCGTGTGTTGCACCGCTCCTTAGTGTTTTCACTAGTGTGTGTTGTGCTGCCCCTAGTGGGTTCATAAGTGTATGTATGTATAGCACTGTTCCTTAGTGTTTTCACTAGTGTGTGTGCACACATATGCGTGTTGAACTGCCCCTAGTGTGTTCATTAGTGTGCGTGCTCACAAGTGTGTTGCACTGCCTCAGTGCATGTTCATAAATACGTGATGCACTGTCCCCTTGTGCATATTCACAGGTGTGTGTTGCACTGCCCCTAGTGTGTGTTCATAAATGTGTGCATGTGTTGCACTGCCCCCTAGCATCTCCACGTCTGTCCATCTTCATTTTTCTAGATCATTTAAACTCGACAGCAGACCATCAGGACGAACGGACCAATAGAAACGCTCCAAAATAGATTGGAAATAATTCTGGCTCCACTGACTCACGTTAGGAGTGAGGAGTTTGAGTTCTCTCCTGTAAAGCTACTGTTTGAGATGCTTGTTTTTCTTTGGAGGGAGATGATTTCAGCCCTGTGATTGGTTTACTCTGAACTCACAGAAACTGTTAATAGCTGCTGCTGAGCGTTTAAGCTGGACGTAAACTAGAAAAATACTAAAATAATATAAAGTACAGCTTGATGCTCATCAGATCTGAGAACGTCTCCCTCTGTGGTGAAGCTCTAGGGAGAGATGGAGGCTGAGAGGAGAGGAGGTGCTGACCTGAGTGTTCTGCTGTACTTTGTTCCCTGTGAGGACGATCTGCTGGGGCTGGATGATCACGCCCGTCTGCTGAGGGAGGCCGCCCTGCAGAGGAGCCAGGACCTGAACACAGTCACATCAGCACAGAGCTCAGCATCAGTACAGGGTTCAGCATCACCTACAGCTGAACGGCCTTCACAGACCTGTAAACCTAAATCACTGAACTTAACGTATCAGACGCTGGAGGACTGAACTAAAAGGAGGCACTGAAATTAAAAACTTATAAAAAAATAAAAAAATCTGAGAAGCTACAGAAAAAAAAGATTAATCAGATCTACAAAGTACTGAAACCTAAAACTTAAAAAATAATTTACTGACAATAAAAAATAGTAACCTGTAATTAAAAGGAGTCAAGCTGTAGTTTGTGTGTTTATTTTATGCAGAGTATCACTACAAGTCTTTCTTTAGTTTCCAGGTTACTGTATTTAATTAAAACCATAAAACCACCCTTAAAAAACAAAAATAAAAACTAAACCAACTTTTAAATTATAACAACCGTTTCACTTCTTGACAAAGTACTAAAATTTCTAAACTATGTGCAAAATTCAAAATGTGCACTAATACCTGAAAATTAAATACAAACAAAAATAATCTCAAGCTATAAAAAAAAGATTAATCAGATCTACAAAGTACTGAAACAAAAACCTAAAAAAATTGTTTACTGACAATGAAAATCTGTAATTAAACGTAGTCAAGCTGTAGTTTGTGTGTGTTTATTTTATGCAGAGTATAACAAGTCTTTCTTTACAGTTTCGAGGTTACTGTATTTAATTAAAACCATAAACCCCAAAAACTAAAAGTAAACAAAAACTAATAGAACAACTTCAAGAACTATAATACCTGCTGCAAAATCAACTAAAACCAAGTAAGATTACAAAGTAAAAATAATTACTTTTAGTTTTGTTTACAGTGTTTGAGTTTAGAAGTAAAATATATTTTGGTCTTTAAGGAAAGCTGAAGCTGAGCTCGGTCGACTGCTGTGCTCATTTAATTCTGCTTTAAAACTAAAACTAAAGATGCACCATTAAAACCAAAACTGAAATTAAAACTTTAAAAGACAAACTAAACAAAACTTAAAAAATATATATTGCTACCTTTAAAAATTTTTTCTAATCGCGTTTAAAAGAATGTTTGTACTGTAACGAAACTTCTTCATTCAGACCTGTAAATCTAAATAACTGAAGTAAACGTATCGGGCGCTGGACGTCTGCACTAGATTGAAGCAATGAAACTTTGTAAAATACAAAATAAAATAAAAACAAAAAACAAGATTGAACAGATCTACAATCTAAGACCTTACAAACAATTTATTGAAAATTAAAATAAGTAATTAAAAGTACACGTTATCTTTAGTCAAGCTGTAGTTTGTGTGTTTATTTTATGCAGAGTATCATCACATCATCTTTACAGTTTTCAAGTTACTGTATTTAAGTAAAAGCATAAAACCACCATTAAAACCCAAAAACTAAATAAAGAGGTTGTAACAAGGCTGCATATCATTGCAGTCCAAATTTTATTGATTTTTATTTTTCTACATCATTTGAACAGGACAGCTGTTGTTTACGTTGTGTAAGAATTCCAAGATAAATGGACCAATAGAAAAGCTCCAAACTCAGTCAGAAATTATTCTGGTTCCATTGACTTACATTATAAGTAAGGACTGTTTTTGTTCTCTCCTGTAAAGTTGCTGTTCTGGAGACGTGACGACGTGCGTGTTTACATCAGCCCTTTAACGATGACGAGCTAATCTCCAGCAGCCGCCGCCGGCTGTGCGTTTCACCGCTAATGACTGAAACTGCACTGTGATTTTATTAAAGCCCTTTAACTGCCATAAACCGCACGGCCAGCCGGGAAACCATCACTTCAGCGCCGGCGCCACAGCGGCATGTACAGCGTTGTAGTTAATTGATTACACGAAGTATAAACACTGAAAGGCTACAGAGCTGCAGCACAAAGACCTCCACACATCCACCCCCCCCCCCCCCCGCCACAGCTGAGAACAACGAGAGAAAAGATTAAATCAGTGTTTTATTCTCTCTGAATATAAACGTCTCCCAGCATCAACACAGAACCCTGGAGATCTCTACACACCACCACCACAACCAGTACACCACCACCACAACCAGTACACCACCACCACAACCAGTACACCACCACCACAACCAGTACACCACCACCACAACCAGTACACCACCACCACCACAACCAGTACACCACCACCACCACAACCAGTACACCACCACCACCACAACCAGTACACCACCACCACCACAACCAGTACACCACCACCACCACAACCAGTACACCACCACCACAACCAGTACACCACCACCACAACCAGTACATCTACACACCACCACCACCACAACCAGTACACCACCACCACAACCAGTACATCTACACACCACCACCACCACAACCAGTACACCACCACCACAACCAGTACACCACCACCACAACCAGTACACCACCACCACAACCAGTACACCACCACCACAACCAGTACATCTACACACCACCACCACAACCAGTACACCACCACAACCAGTACACCACCACCACAACCAGTACACCACCACCAACCAGTACACCACCACCACAACCAGTACACCACCACCACAACCAGTACATCTACACACCACCACAACCCAGTACATCTACACACCACCACCACAACCAGTACACCACCACCAACCAGTACACCACCACCACAACCAGTACACCACCACCACAACCAGTACACCACCACCAACCAGTACACCACCACCACAACCAGTACACCACCACCAACCAGTACACCACCACCAACCAGTACACCACCACCACAACCAGTACACCACCACCACAACCAGTACACCACCACCAACCAGTACACCACCACCACAACCAGTACATCTACACACCACCACAACCAGTACATCTACACACCACCACCACAACCAGTACACCACCACCAACCAGTACACCACCACCACAACCAGTACACCACCACCACAACCAGTACACCACCACCAACCAGTACACCACCACCACAACCAGTACACCACCACCAACCAGTACACCACCACCAACCAGTACACCACCACCACCACAACCAGTACATCTACACACCACCACAACCAGTACACCACCACCACAACCAGTACACCACCACAACCAGTACACCACCACCACAACCAGTACACCACCACCACAACCAGTACACCACCACCAACCAGTACACCACCACCGCAACCAGTACACCACCACCGCAACCAGTACACCACCACCGCAACCAGTACACCACCACCAACCAGTACACCACCACCAACCAGTACACCACCACAACCAGTACACCACCACCAACCAGTACACCACCACAACCAGTACACCACCACAACCAGTACACCACCACCACAACCAGTACACCACCACCAACCAGTACACCACCACCACAACCAGTACACCACCACCACAACCAGTACACCACCACCACAACCAGTACACCACCACCACAACCAGTACACCACCACCACAACCAGTACATCTACACACCACAACCAGTACATCTACACACCACCATCACAACCAGTACACCACCACCACAACCAGTACACCACCACCACAACCAGTACACCACCACCACAACCAGTACACCACCACCACAACCAGTAACACCACCACCAACCAGTACACCACCCCAACCCAGTACACCACCACCACAACCAGTGACACCACCCACCACAACCAGTACACCACCACCACAACCAGTACACCACCACCCGCAACCAGTACATCTTACACACCACCACAACCAGTACACCACCACCAACCAGTACACCCACCACCACAACCAGTACACCACCACCACAACCAGCTACACCACCACCACAACCAGTACACCACCACCAACCAGTACACCACCACCACAACCAGTACATCTACACACCACCACCACAACCACCACACCACCACCACAACCAGTACATCTACACACCACCACCACAACCAGTACATCTACACACCACCACCACAACCAGTACACCACACCAACCAGTACACCACCACCAACCAGTACACCACCACCACAACCAGTACACCACCACCACAACCAGTACACCACCACCAACCAGTACACCACCACCAACCAGTACATCTACACACCACCACCACAACCAGTACACCACCACCACAACCAGTACACCACCACCACAACCAGTACAACACCACCACCACCAGTACACCACCACCACCAACCAGTACACCACCACCACAACCAGTACACCACCACCAACCAGTACACCACCACCACAACCAGTACACCACCACCAACCAGTACACCACCACCAACCAGTACACCACCACCACAACCAGTACACCACCACCACAACCAGTACACCACCACCACAACCAGTACATCTACACACCACCACAACCAGTACACCACCACCAACCAGTACACCACCACCACAACCAGTACACCACCACCACAACCAGTACACCACCACCACAACCAGTACACCACCACCACAACCAGTACACCACCACCAACCACTACACCACCACCACAACCAGTACACCACCACCAACCAGTACACCACCCACCCAACCAGTACACCACCACCACACCAGTACACCACCACCACAACCAGTACACCACCACCACAACCAGTACAACACCACCACCACCAGTACACCACACACCAACCAGTACACACACCTCCACAACCAGTACACCACCACCACAACCAGTACACCACCACCAACCAGTACACCACCACCCAACCAGTACACCACCACCCAACCAGTACACCACCACCACAACCAGTACACCACCACCACAACCAGTACACCCACCACCACAACCAGTCATCTACACACCACAAACCAGTATTACACCACCACCAACCAGTACAACCACCACCACAACCAGTAACACCACCACCCACAACCAGTACACCACCACCACAACCAGTACACCACCACCCAACCAGTACACACCACCACAACCAGTACACCACCACCAACCAGTACACCACCACCAACCAGTACACCACCACCACAACCAGTACACCACCACCACAACCAGTACACCACCACCACAACCAGTACATCTACACACCACCACAACCAGTACACCACCACCAACCAGTACACCACCACCACAACCAGTACACCACCACCACAACCAGTACACCACCACCACAACCAGTACATCTACACACCACCACCACAACCACCACACCACCACCACAACCAGTACATCTACACACCACCACCACAACCAGTACATCTACACACCACCACCACAACCAGTACACCACACCAACCAGTACACCACCACCAACCAGTACACCACCACCACAACCAGTACATCTACACACCACCACCAACCAGTACACCACCACCAACCAGTACATCTACACACCACCACCACAACCAGTACACCACCACCACAACCAGTACACCACCACCACAACCAGTACACCACCACCACCACAACCAGTACACCACCACCACCACCAGTACACCACCACCACCAACCAGTACACCACCACCACAACCAGTACACCACCACCACAACCAGTACATCTACACACCACCACCACAACCAGTACACCACCACCACAACCAGTACACCACCACCACAACCAGTACACCACCACCACAACCAGTACACCACCACCACAACCAGTACATCTACACACCACCACCAACCAGTACACCACCACCAACCAGTACATCTACACACCACCACCAACCAGTACACCACCACCAACCAGTACATCTACACACCACCACCACAACCAGTACACCACCACCACAACCAGTACACCACCACCACAACCAGTACACCACCACCAACCAGTACATCTACACACCACCACCAACCAGTACATCTACACACCACCACCACAACCACCACACCACCACCACAACCAGTACACCACCACCACAACCAGTACATCTACACACCACCACCACAACCAGTACACCACCACCACAACCAGTACACCACCACCAACCAGTACATCTACACACCACCACCAACCAGTACATCTACACACCACCACCACAACCAGTACATCTACACACCACCACCACAACCAGTACACCACCACCAACCAGTACATCTACACACCACCACCAACCAGTACACCACCACCAAAAAAAAACATCTACACACCACCACCACAACCACCACACCACCACAACCAGTACATCTACACACCACCACCACAACCAGTACATCTACACACCACCACCACAACCAGTACATCTACACACCACCACCACAACCAGTACACCACCACCAACCAGTACACCACCACCAACCAGTACATCTACACACCACCACCACAACCACCACACCACCACCAACCAGTACATCTACACACCACCACCACAACCAGTA
>CM038707.1:50068692-50076192 GCA_021613375.1 Megaleporinus macrocephalus | reverse complement strand
CCACTACCGTAAACACCATCACCACTGCAAACACCATCACCACCACTGCAAACACCATCACCACCACTGCAAACACCATCACCACTACCGTAAACACCATCACTGTAAACACCATCACCACCACTGTAAACACCATCACCACTACCGTAAACACCATCACCACTGCAAACACCATCACCACCACTGCAAACACCATCACCACTACCGTAAACACCATCACTGTAAACACCATCACTGCAAACACCATCACCACTACCGTAAACACCATCACCACCACTGCAAACACCATCACCACCACTGCAAACACCATCACCACCACTGCAAACACCATCACCACCACTGCAAACACCACCATCACCACCACTGTAAACATTACCGTCACCACCACTGTAAACACCACCATCACCACCACTGTAAACATTACCATCACCACCACTGTAAACATTACCGTCACCACTACTGTAAACACCACCACCACCACTGCAAACACCATCACCACCACTGTAAACATTACCGTCACCACCACTGTAAACATTACCGTCACCACCACTGTAAACATTACCGTCACCACCACTGTAAACATTACCGTCACCACCACTGTAAACATTACCATCACCACCACTGTAAACACCACCACCACCACCGCAAACACCATCACCACCACCGTAAACACCATCACCACCACTGTAAACACCATCACCACCACCATAAACATGGTCATGCTCACATCTGAACCATCTCACACTAAATCACACAAATTTTTAAATATCAGTGGAATTCCCCTTCAAGTCTAGCTGTGACACAGGCCTGCCAGCGCGTGATGTGGTCTCTCCACTGTGAGTGTGTGGTTCTGACCTTGCTGGGCTGGAGGCAGGAGGACCTGCTGTGGCTGGCTGGGCTGCTGGGTCTGCTGGACCTGCTGGACCTGCTGCTGCACCTGAAGAGCTCCCTGCTCCTCCGTGTGGAAGCCGTCCACGGCCTTCGACTGCATCAGCTTACTCTCCCACAGCTGCCGCACACCAGAGGAGATCAAAGGTCGACATTAATCGCAACTCAAACATAACACTAAGACCACGGTGGTCTAATGCGCCCACCGCAGGGCAGAGCTCGGACCCGTAAAGCTGCAGCAGAAAAACCTTTTTAATTAAATAAAACATTGAAACTCATTAATGAAGTGTTCTGTAGCTGTAAGTGTGTTTAACGAGGGCCCACTCGACACTCCACGAGATTAAAGCTGAGGACCAGCTGGTCTGATTTAGGGACGTACCTATCAGGATTTATTCTTTATTTTATTTATTTTTAACTAGATATAGTGACTACAACCTAGACACTACTGAGTTATTTTTGTTTATTTATATTGACTTATTTTAAGTTTGTTTGATTTATTATCTAGGACTTAGTTATGGTGACTAGAACAATCTGTATAAACAAGTATTCCAAATATATTTCTAGATTTATAGCTTCATTTCCAGTTTCTGTTTATAAAGTGCTATAAATTAAACAAAAATAGAAATTGGACAATAGTGTTTTTTTGTTTAATTTATAGCCGATTTCTTTCCAATTTATGTTCAATTTATTATCTAGAAACTAGATATCTAAAATAATCAGTATATATATCTAACTTTCAAACAAGTTTTAGATTTATAGCTCAATCTATTTCTAATTAATGTTCAATTTATTATCTAGAAACTAGTTACAATGATTAGAAACTAGAAACAATCCATATTAATAACTAATTCTAAATATACTACTAGATTTACAGCAATTTATTTCTAGTTTATTATTATCTAGAAACACCATCTGTGCAAACAATTATCCTAACAATACTTCTAGATTTATAGCTCAATTTATTTCTAGTATATGATTTATCTAGAAACTAGTTATAGTGACTAGAAACAATCTGTATAAACAACTACTGTAAATTTCCAGTTTTTTAAATTTATTATCTAAAACCAATCAGTTTAAATACTTAGATTTCATTAATCTAGAAAACAAACACAGCTTTATTTAATTAGCATGTGGTCTTATTTGGGATACTCCATTTCTTTAGACATTAGATAACTTGATATGGTGACTAAAAACTGCATATCTCTGGTTTTAGTTTATAAAGTGCTATAAAGCAAACAGCAAAAATATAAACTAGATAACATGGTGTTATTTTTGCAGTTGAATTTATAGCTGATTTATTTTAGTTTAAGTCAATTTATTATCTAGAAACTAGATATCTAAAGAAATCTATATATACACACTAACTAAAACAACTTTTAGATTTATAGCTCAATCTATTTTTAATTAATGTTCTATTAACTATCTAGAAACTAGTTATGGTAACTAGAAACTGGAGATCTAGAAAAAAATATCTATAACTAAATCTATAACTTTTTTGCTTTTTGATCATGCTTGACTTGATTTACTGCTCAATTTATTTCTAATTTGTTCTAGAAAATAGAAAATATGATGACTAGAAACTAAATATCTAGATCAATTGTGAAATATCACAAACAATGTGTGTAAATCCGATTATATTAATCACCAGATATAATACAAATTCTATGAATACTTCTAGATTACATTAATCTACAAAACAAGCTCAGTTTTATTTATTAACATCTGGTCTTATTTAGGGATGTACCATCAGAAATAGTTCATAATAGGGTATTTATTTTTGTTTAACTTATAGTTCAATCTATTTCTACTTATTACCTAGAAACTAGCTATGACAACAAGAAACTAGATATCTAGACACAGTCTGTATTAGTGATGGGCCGATCCAGTGTTTTTCAGTTCCGATCCGATACCGATATATAACTGCCAATACCGATACAGATACAAATACGGATATAAGGCCTTATTAGTTTATTATCATTGGTACTATGTTTAAGGTTACATAATGAGGCTGAAATAGAAACAGCACTTAGAAGAGTACACACATACATTACATTGATATCGGCCCCAATACCGATATTGTATCGGATCAGTCCCATCTCTAGTCTGTATATAACTATAAACACTTTTAGATTTATAGCCGATTTATTTCTTGTTTATGTTCAATTTATTATCTAGAACTGTACATGTATAAATAACCCAAGATATAACAAACATCTTGGTTTAAGGTATGTACAGAGGGGATGTTCATTTTATTTTTATTTAACCGAAGCTCACGCTGGGCTACAGTAATCCACGTTGAACTGCCTCACATTATTTCGATACTAGACAACTAAAGAACATGGTGACTAGATATCTGGTTTATCTCTTATCTAGTTTGTAAAGTGCAATAAAACAAACAACAAAACAAAAACTAGATATGTTTATTCATACCTAATTTATTTTTAGTTTCTGTTCAATTTAATATCTATAAACTACTTAAGTTGGCTAGAAACAAGATACCTAGAAACTATTTGTACATATAACTATAATTCTAAAAATACTTAAGATTTACAGCTCAATCTATTTCTAATTTATGTTTAATTTATTATCTAAAAACTAGACAATATAGTGACTAGAAACAATGTATAAATAACCCCAGCTTACATTAATCCCTAGATATAATATAAAGTCTATAAATACACACAGCTTGATTTTCTTATCAAAACATTTATTTTTTAAGATACTAGATAACTTAATATGGTGTGACTAAAACTAGATATCTGGATCATAAAGTTCTACATAAATATAAATTAGATAACATGGTGTTATTTTTGTTTTGTTTTGTTTTAATTTGTAGCTTAATTTATGTCCAGTTACTGTCTAGTAAACATCATAACTAATTATACTTATAAAAAAAATACTTTTACATTTATAGCTCCATTTATTTCCAATCTATGTTCAATTTGTTGTCTATAAACTTGACCACATAGTGCCTAGAACACAGATTTCACTGAATCGTCTCACATTAGGTACTAGATAACTTAATACAACAATTTAAAAACTATATGTCTGGTTTTATCTAGTTTATAAAATGGTATAAATGTGAAAACTAGTTATGGTGACTAGAAACAATCTGTATAAATAACTCCAGGTTACATTAAAAACTAGACAACATGGTGACTAGCAACTAGTCTAGACTATCTGGAAACAATCCACATGAATAACCTCAGATTACACTAATCCCCCGATATAATACAAATTCTAGAAATACTCCTAGATTACATTAATCTATAAAACAAGCACAGCTTTAGTAATAAACATATATCTATCACACTGAAACTGACATTCCTGATTGGATCATGCAGGAATTATGCTGAGGTTTCCAAATTTACAGTGGTAAGCAAACTAGATTTACAAACTATCCAGTGTTCCATATTAATACTGGGATTAGAGGCAGGTTTAGGATTCCGCCGTGACTCAGGAGTAAAGACGGATCTAAACACCATTTAAACGGATTAGTTTTCCGTGGGAAAGTGGGGGAAAAATAATTAGTACTCAATCCAGGTCATAATAATCCAATGCCACAAACCAAACCTCAGAAAGAACACTATTAAAATAACCCCATCCTCTAAAACAAGCTATATAGCTACAGTTTCTAATCCTTAGAAATAACCCAGATTACATTAATCCCAGGTTATAAAACTGAATGCAGAAATACTCTCAGGTTGTATTAATCCAGTGCTATTAAGTTATAGTAACTACCAGTAAGAATAATCTCAGGTTACAACAGTACCGTTTCATAACGTAGCCCTTCAGAATAACCCTGGTTATGGTAATCCCAGGCTAAAATACTATACTACAACCTGTAGAAACATTCCCAGGTTAGATTAATTCTGTGATATAAACTCCCCAGTGTAAATAATCCCAGTTTATATTATTTTTGTGCATAAAGCAACCAGTATAAATAATCCCACATTGTATTAATCTTGTGCTATAAATGTTTCAGTAAATATAATCCCAGGCTACATTAATTCTGTGCTAAAGTTAACAGTAAATATAATCCCAGGTTATATTAATTCTGTGCTAAAGTTAACAGTAAATATAATCCCAGGTTATATTAATTCTGTGCTAAAGTTAACAGTAAATATAATCCCAGGCTACATTAATTCTGTGCTAAAGTTAACAGTAAATATAATCCCAGGCTACATTAATTCTGTGCTAAAGTTAACAGTAAATATAATCCCAGGTTATATTAATTCTGTGCTATAAAGCCACCCGTATAAATAAACCCAGGCTATATCAATCCTGAGATGTGAAGCTGCTAGTTTAAATAATTCCAGATTACATTAATCCCAATCTATAATACAAATCAAAGAAATAATCCCAGACTACATTAACACTGAACTCACTCCGAGTAAACTCTCTATAGAGAACAAGGCTGTGTAACGATGTGGACACGAGTCATGGACCGGGACCCTGAGGCTCATTTACCGTTTTGAGCTCCATGAGAACCTGCTCGTCCACACCTTCGTCCAGGAAGAGCTCGCGGACCTCGTTGATGACATCTTCCATCACATTTTTGTAGAGTTTAGGCTGAAAAGGAGGAAAGAACGAACAAGAGATCAACCAACACTGAACAGCAGCAGCAGCAGCATAAACAACACACAGAACACAGTCCTATCAGCAGAGAGGCAGCGTTGCATCAGCAGTGGGAGGACATGAGCTGGAGAACATGAGCTGGAGAACAAGACGTTCTCTTAACACGGAGCTCAAACAGTACAAATAGAGTAAAAATAATAATATAATAATAATATAATAATAATTATAATAAAAAAAGAAAAGGGAGTGATAGAGGGAGGGCAGCCAGCCTCTCTCGCCCACAGCCGCCGCAGTGTCCAGTCCCTGGTGTCCACCTCCTCCCTCCTGCTATTTAAAGCTCCGGTGGTGACGTGGCGCGGAGCTGCGCCTTCCCATCCCGGCCTGGGTGGATATTAGAGCGGCTGCGGGGCCGTATATAACCGGGCTGCTCCGGGAGGAGGGTCAGAGGAGCGGAGGAGCGAGCTCCAGCACGGACTGGCCTCTGTTAGGGGCGCTGTCGGCTGCTTGGGGCGCACCTCTGGGTGGGGGGGTTAATATATACATGTATATACACCATTATTAATCACAGAAATCGGGTTAATAACAGTATTATTAGCGCTAATGAGTCCGATTTGGTGCCTGGAAAGCTTTATTAGAGGGCAGGCCGAGCTTGGGTTACGTTGGCTTCCTATTCGCCAGCTTCTTGTTCGAACTCCACCGGTCCACCTTAAAAGCCGTGGCGCCAGGACCCCCCCCACCGCCGCCAGTTAAGGTGGTCCGGCGGAGCTGGAAAAAGGAAGCGGACTTCAAGCCTCGAGCTTCTTGGGCTGGACCTAACTCTCACACAGTCGCGCGCACACTGGCCTCCCACTCGCACGAGCTGCTTTATTGACCGTTGTTCGGCCACTTTCTCTCGCCAGAGACCCCCAAACACAGCACGTAAGCCCCCCCCTCCCTCTCTCCCGCCCGCTCCCCTAGTCCTCCTGCTCCTTACCACCGGGTTAGAGTTAGCCGAGCTCGCCATTACCGCGGGCGGAGCGCCACACACGCCGCGCGCGCAGCTCTGATTAAACTCTCAAACCCCGAGCGGCCGCGCGCATACAGGTGTGTAGCCGTGAAGCCGCGCGCGCTGTCCGCTGGTGTGTGCACACGCTTGTGGTGTGAATTGTGTGAGGATGGTGCTGAGGATGCTGTCGGTTTTGTCGCGCGCGGCTCCGGGCCGTGTCCCCCGCCGTCCCGCCGCCGATCGCCGTGCTGCTTTATACACGGAGGCCGAGCTGCTGCGCATGCGCTGGTTCTAGAGCGCTCGCGCGTCACGGCATCGCGAGACTTGCACGCGCAGGAGCCCGGATGCTGGAACAAAGGAGGCGAGCAGATCTCAACAAGAACATGATCAAATATATATATATATTATTATTAATAACAATAATAATAATAATAATAATAATAATAATAATAAAATAGCTACAACTAATAGACTAATAGCATAAAATAATAATATAATAATAATAATAATAATAATAATAATATAATGACAAAAACGTATAAACAATACAAATCTGTAAAAATTAAACAATAATAATAGTAATAGTAATAATAGAACAGATACAATAATAATAATTATATATGTATAATAAAAAAGTAAAAAGTAAAGAAATAGTGCTAATAATAATCTTAATAGTAAGTGAAAAAAACATATATATATATATATTATCTGTGCTTGTTCAATAAGTTCCTAATTTCTTTTTCTTTGTTTTTATGTGATCTATTTAATTATTTTTTGTGGTGTTTAAAAATGTCTCTGTCCTGCAACAACTCTAACTTACTGTTTAAACTCGTATTACTGCATATTAGTGAGGTAAACAAGTAATAACAGCACTTCACCACAAGAGGGCACAATAACAGTGAGGTCAGTGCCGCAACGACCCCTACAGGCCCTTCCCAAACAAACACACGGAGTCTAATCCAGTAATCTGAGCTGTTCTCAGTCTGGTCAGGTAAGTCCAAAGTTCAGCCTGTCCAACAGGAGACGAGCTAAGGGACATTCCAATTGGA
>CM038707.1:50038692-50063692 GCA_021613375.1 Megaleporinus macrocephalus | reverse complement strand
ACTACAAGTGTTTCCTTTCGCTTTTCTTCTCGTTGCTCAGACATCCGGCGTTCTTTTTGATGTCTCAACAAATCAGAGCTACAAACGAAGCTCAGAAAAATACGTTTATCAGTGAAAAACACTGCTGCGCATCAGAAAAGACGAGTGGGAGAAGATACAAGGTTCTGTATAGGCTCCTCTGAAGCATCTTAGCTTAAATATGGTCTATGGTGGTGGAGCGAGCATCACACTGAACACTCTCTCTCCACCACAAAAGAGTGTTTACTGTCGTTTTCTGCACCACATGTATGTAATTTTCTTTGACGGGAAGTTAATTTTAGGTTGTTTAAGACAAATTTAAAGTAGTTTAAACTCAGATTAGCATTAATTAAACCAGTTACTACCAGTTAGTCCAGTTTTATTACTGCACCTGTTGGGCCAGCGCTACAGATTCAGTGAGTAAAAGAGATTTTTGCTATATTCTGTTGGACTTCCCCTGGCAGTGTGCATTCTGGGTAATCTAATCATAAGAGTTTCAGGCTGGACCTCTCACTGTCCACTTATGATTAAATCACTCAAGACTGATGCTAACAGCTGGTGTGAACAGAGCCTTTGACCCAGCATGATGAATATAAACAGATATTATGATAATTTTATCAAACAGAGAATGTGATAAAGCCGTGTTTGGACTTGGGCTGGTGTTAAACAGTGGTGGTGAATGGAACCAGACGTCCTCCTCTAAAAGCTCCTCACAGAAAGTTCTTACAGTAGATGTTATAAATACACTGTCTGATTCTGAGACGCTGTTTATGATAGTTTAGAGAAGATCTCAGTCTTAAACTCCATTCATGGTGGAGGGATACATGCAGGACGCTGTGAGGTTCAAATAGTCCTCAAAGAAAACCTAGTATTTTCAGATCTTCCACATTTTACCATCAACATCCAGATAAACTCAGAAGACACGTGTAGCTTCACTGGTGAGTTTCATAGTCAATACAATGTTGATATTTGTGTTCTAGACATGGAGACCCCTGGTTCTCATCACCATCGCTGTAAACATCATCACCACCACCGTAGACAACATCTGAACCATTTCACACCAAAACCTGCTCTGAATTATTCTGTTTACATTACATTAAACCAGCTTAAAGTTGGTGGGATTCTCTTTAAGCTCAGGTTACATAAGATTTAAACAGTTACTGACCAATAAACTCAAAAAGGTGAGGAGGAGAGCAAAGACAGGTAACAGTGGACACATACATGATGGTGTACATATGATCTGATAGGCAGGGATTAGGAATTCTGGGCCAAGATCCAATATTTTCCATGCGGGTCTCCACAGATTTAGTCTAGTTTGTAGACTGAACTTAGATTTTTGGTGATAGTGTTTTGTTTTGGTTTGGTTTGGATTATACATGTGGATGTTTATTGTTTAGACATTTAGCAGGAAAACAAAAGACCTCTTTCTTTTTTCATGTTTGCACCAAAAACTTCCAACTTTGTATGAAAACTGAAACGTTTCTGTTTGGGTCACGTGGACCTGGGGGTCTTGTTCACGAGGAGTTGTGACCAGGCTGGGATGGGCAGAAGCAGTAATGGGGTCACTGTATTGCACTGTAGTGGTGAAAAAGAAGCTCTCTCTGTACTCGTCAGTCTATGGCCCCACCCTCACCTGTGGTTCCGAGTGTTGGGTAATGACTGAAGTGACAGAAATGAGCTTTCTTCTCAGAGTGGCAGGCCACGCTGACAGGAGGCTACTGGGCTGGTTCAGGTGTCTGATTAGAAGATGAATTGGTATTCGGTATGAATCAGCATTCTGGACTTATAAAGCCCTCCATACAGCAGGGCAGGGTTCAGTTCACCAACTCAGGCATCATTCACCAATAGGCTGTTTGACAATGACATCCCTGCATTGTTGTGGTATGAACAGCAGCTGGATAGCAGTAAGTGATTTTCCACATAGGGGGCGCTATCACACTCTCGCAGAATGTCTCTGGTTTACATCATTTACAGTCACTCGAAATCAGTTTAACAGTTTAACCACTTTTATCAAGTACCAAAAGGTTTTTTATACTGATACTGATTCTGAACAGCTGTCCATCCTGTGTGGTCTGATACTGAACAACTGTCCATCCTGTGTGGTCTGATGCTGAACAACTGCCCATCCTGTGTGGTCTGATACTGAACAACTGTCCATCCTGTGTGGTCTGATACTGAACAACTGCCCATCCTGTGTGGTCTGATACTGAACAACTGTCCATCCTGTGTGGTCTGATACTGAACAACTGTCCATCCTGTGTGGTCTGATACTGAACAACTGCCCATCCTGTGTGGTCTGATACTGAACAACTGTCCATCCTGTGTGGTCTGATACTGAACAACTGCCCATCCTGTGTGGTCTGATACTGAACAACTGCCCATCCTGTGTGGTCTGATACTGAACAACTGTCCATCCTGTGTGGTCTGATACTGAACAACTGCCCATCCTGTGTGGTCTGATACTGAACAACTGTCCATCCTGTGTGGTCTGATACTGAACAACTGTCCATCCTGTGTGGTCTGATACTGAACAACTGCCCATCCTGTGTGGTCTGATACTGAACAACTGTCCATCCTGTGTGGTCTGATACTGAACAACTGCCCATCCTGTGTGGTCTGATACTGAACAACTGTCCATCCTGTGTGGTCTGATACTGAACAACTGTCCATCCTGTGTGGTCTGATACTGAACAACTGTCCATCCTGTGTGGTCTGATACTGAACAACTCTGATGGGACTCTAACAGCTTCATTCCTTTTTCTTTACATTAATATCACATTAATGTTATTCTTATTGTATTTGTTCTTGTTTTACTATCCAGTGTGGACCAAAGGAGGATGGGTTCCACTGTTTGGAGTCTGGTTCCTCTCAAGGTTCTTCCTTTTAACCTCTTATGGAGCTTTTCTTTCCACAGTTGCCCCTGGTGACACTCACTGGGGGCTCAAACCATCTGTTGTAAATGGTGCATAAACATAAAAAAACAACAAAAACAAGAAAAAACAACAAAAACAAACATCCAAGCACACGTAGTGAAGACAGGCACGAGTTTAAAGGGTGCACAGAGTGAACACTCACTCAACACGGACTCTGGAACAAACGTCCGGACACTTACACACGATTTTGCGGACCACCGGACTGAGGACCGTACGACAAACAACATCAGTTTCACACGAAGCCCAAAAAACAACAAGGATCCTGAGCTTCTGAATTCAGATCCATGAAGTATCTTCCATCAGAAGAGTCGTCGTCTGATACAGCTTTAATAAAGTAACAGAGAAAAACCTCTATCTTCTACCGTCGTATGAAAATAAGTCATGCTTCATGCTAAATACATGGTCTATCGTACATTATCTTTAATTCAGAGGGAGAAAAAATCCCTTCTTCTTATTTACAAGCACCCATGCAGCGTAACGGAGAGGACCTGTAAGGCTAAATAATGAGCTTAAATAGAAAATTATAATAAAATAGTAAATAATAAAGTTCTGATTTCTGTACAGCGATATCCTGGCAGGATACGATTGCTTAGATTGTAGAAAACAATAATAAATCAAGTAAAAATATTGTAACAGAGGTGTTTTGTACCATTGCTTCGTATAATATACACATTATTATTATTATTATTATTATTATTATTATTATTATTATTATTAGAATTATTATTAAGTGTGCTTCAGTTATGGATTTGCGCTGGACGTTTATATTAAACTTGGCAGAAAGGATTTAAATATTGCATCTGATCTTGCATTGTGTCCTCCATCAGAACATTATGAAAAAACACGAGCTGTTAATAAACTGGGCGTCGGAGTGGAAGGATACGAGTTGGTTTACTGTGCGTTCATTCTGTTTCTCGTTTTTGTGTCAATAAAAAAATTAACATTGACTCATTTCAGGGGTGAACAGCATGAACTCAGAGTCAGGCTTGTTACACATGGGGTCAGAACATTTCTTTAATATTGGACCACCAATATCTTCAGGTGGGACTGACTATATCCAAGCAGCCAGGTCAAAGAGGCAGGACCAGCATCCAAACAACTAGGTCAAGGAAGAAGGACCAATAACATTCAACCAATCATAACAAAGAGTCCACCAACATCCAACCAATCAGGTCAAAGAGGCAAGACCACTAACATCCAACCAATCAGGTCAAAGAGGCAGGACCACCATCCAAAAAATTAGGTCAAAGAAGAAGGACCAATACCATTCAACCAATCAAAACTAAGAGTCCACCAACATCCAACCAATCAGATCAACGAGGCAGGACCACCAACATCCAACCAATCAGGTCTAAGAGACAGGACCACTAACATCCAACCAATCAGGTCAATGAGGCAAGACCACCAACATCCAACCAATCAGGTTGACGGAGCAGGGCCACTACCGTCCAACTGACCAAGACAAGGAGGTGAGCCCACCAACATACCACTGATTAGGACCACTAACATCCAACCAATCATGTCAAGGAGACAAGACAACCAACATCCAATCAATCAGGTCAAGGAAGAAGGACCATTAACATTCAACCAACAAGGAGATGAGCCCACCAACATACAACCAATCAGGACCATCAACATCAATGATCCAATCAGGTGCAGATGCAGAACCACCCTTCATTTAACCAGTAAGACCAACCAACACCCAACCAATCAAGACCTACAGCATTATTCAATTAATCATCCAACTGACCAGGCCAAGGAGGCGAGCCCACCACATACAACTGATCAGGTCAATGAGGCAGGACCATCAACATCCAGCCGACCAAGACAAGGAAGCAAGCCCACCAACATACAACTGATCAGGACCACCAACATTTAACCAGTGAAACCCAACCAATCAAGACCTACAGCATTTATTCAATCAATCAATAAAAGAATGAGAATCGTGCTGCAGAGCTCCGAGGGTCTCGGTTACACTGACTCACAGTTCCTCAGCTGTGAACCCCTGAAACCAGTAGAGTAAGAAAAGTAACCGTTCTACAGGAGGAACATGAACGCAGAGCGCTGGTTGGTGTTCATCAACGTTCCGCCAGATGCTCTTCTAACTACACACGTTTAGCTGCACTCGTTTATGTAGGAATCGTCTTTGGCACTTCCCGGATCCAGAGCAGCAGGTAGAACCTTTCAGGCTGTTTTCACACACACTTCAAACCAGAGCTCGTTTCAGAAAAAGGAGTCCCGGTCAGTTTTTCACAAAGGGTTCCGATACATATAACCATCCAATCAGGACTATTGATATAGGAGTGGTGATGTAAGCATGTTCTAGATCACTGAGTGTAAATATGACTGATGGTGTAAGCATTTTCTAGACAACTGAGTGTGAATATGTCTTAGTGGGAGCAGGTTCTAGATAACAGAATGGTGTGTGTGTGTGTGTGTGTGTGTGTGTGTGTGTGTGTGTGTAAGCAGGTTCTAGATAACTGAGTGTGAATGCGTGGTAGTGTGACCAAGTTCTTGATAATGGCATATGGATATAAGTGACAATGTAAGCAGGTCCTAGATAACAGTAAGAACATGAGTGGTAGTATGAGCAGGTTCTAGATAACTGAGTGTGAATATGAATGATCGCGTAAGCATGTAATAGATAAGTGTGAGATAAGTATGAGTGGTGGTGTAGGGAGGTTCTAGATAACAGAATGTAAATGAATGAGAGTGGTAAGCATATGTATGTAAGCAAGTCCTAGATAACAGTATGAATTTGTGTGGTAACGCGACCAGGTTCTAGATAACAGTATGAATATGAGTGGTAGCATGGGCAGGTTCTAGATACCATAATGTGAATGGTAGTGGTAATGTAAGCAGGTCATAGAGACCAGTAAGGATATGAGTGGTGGTGTAAGTAGGTTCTAGATAACTGCATATGACTATGAGTGGTAGTGTATGCAGGTTCTAGATAACTAAATGTGAGTATGAGTGATGGGGTAAGCAGGTTCTGAATAACATAATGTGAATGGAAGTGGTGATGTGAGGTTGACTATATAAAATATCAGAGACCCAAATCTGGACTGAGTTCCTCCATAGAATAAATAGTTCCACGTTGATCTGGCTTGTTCTTGCTGCTCACGTCATTAAAGAACACGAGAACGTATATCTGTAGTGATGTGAAGCGTTTAGAGACGGTGCTCAGTGAAGAGACCACCCTGCTGTCCGGCACATCTGCTCTATAATACGCTGTAATTAGGCCACTGATTGTGTTGCAGAGTCCCGGCGAGTGAAGGGACGTGTCCCCCGCAGGGTGGTCTGCTGTCTCTGTGGTCACCAACACAGCCTGAGGGAACTCCGGCATGTTCAAACATCTGCTTTCCTACGAGCTCTACATATTTTAGTGTAGGTGACGGAGTTAATCACTACCTGAGGACGGGACTCAGGTGTGTGGAGCCTGGAGTGTTTAGAGATTCACAGCGTTCGGCTAGTTCAGGAAGGAAGTGATGCTCTAGATTTAAACCAGAATAATAACATTTGTCATTTCTGAACGAGTGGGAGCTACAGCGTAGAACCGCCTGTGCTGTAGAACCGCCTGTGCTGTAGAACTGCCTGTGCTGTAGAACTGCCTGTGCTGTAGAACCGCCTGGGCTGAGGATCATTATTTTATTATGGGTTGTTTTAATTGTAGGTTGGAGACGGTGGTGGATGCTATGGCTAATAATTTACCATTGCATTATAAAATCAGGGCTACAGTGGTGTCAGAAGTGGGACAGTGCCCCCTAGCAGACTGAAGCGGTATGGCTGTTCCATAAGAACAGCTGAGAGGACCAAGCAGTGAGGAGGTTTGGATGGAGGCTGGCCAGGATGATCTCCTCAATGGAGCAGCATGACTCCTGAATGTAACTCCTGATTTAAGGTGAAACGGGAGTCAGTCGTCTTGAAAATGTCTACCTCAACTGACTCAACTGAGTCAGTCCACCGATCCACAGTTTGTACGTGTGGGATTACGGATCTGATGGTTTAAACTGATGGAGGTGCAAGTAAATATCAAAACATGAATATTGGCATATAATGTTTCGTGATATGGTATCGATTCTCAAAAACACAGTATCGATAGATGTGTTGTGTTTAAACCTCTGACCACTAGATGTCAGTGTTGTAATCCATTTTCAGCTCTACTCCAACATTAACAAGCAGCACAAGGGCGCAGTGCTACTGTAACCTGTTTATATAGTGGTACAGTACTGCAGTGTATGGTGATATATTAAATCGTGACCCTAGTGAATGAGATAAGCTAGTTTTATGTTATTTTCGGAGCGTTCATGGTCTGTGACGGTTCTAGAGACATGCTATTAAAGTGAAGCTGCTGATTATAGAAGGAAATATTGTAGTACAGGGCCGAGTCTTGGCTCTGGACCCCCAGATATCAAGTAATCATGAACACAATCGTTTCATTTACTGTTCCACTGAGTTAAAGTAAACCAGCCTGTTTATGGTTTATGAGCTGCTGTGTTGTGTTGGCAGTTGTTATGGCAACATTAGCCAGATAAATGTGAGCTCCTCTGTTTATCGTTGTTGTCCAGAGAAAAACATGTTTTTTTATTTTTATTGATTTTCATTTTTCAGCCTCATTGGAACACGACAGCTGCCATTTCTGGCCAGTTAAAATTCTATAATGAATGGACCAATAGGAATTCTCCAAATTCACTTGGTTCCATTGACTTGCATTAAAAGTGAGGACGGTTTTTGTTCTCTCCTGTAAAGTTGCCATTTTGGAGACGCCTCTTTTTCTCAGATTTTATAGCAGTTTGGTTATATCACTGGTGGTTTGTTATGCTAATGCTTGCTAGCACTGCTAATGTGAAAACAACCCCCCGCTAAATTTGTGCTGTCGCTGGTATGTAGTAGTACATTTTGTAAATATACCGTTGCTGCCCAAAGAAAAACAAGAATCTCCAAAATAGTAACTTTACAGGAGAGGCCCAAAACAGTCTCTACTTTCAATGCAAGTCAATGAAACCAGATTTTTTTTCTTTACTTTCAATGTAAGTCAATGGAACCAGAATTTTTATTCTTTATTTTCAATGTAAGTCAGTGAAACCAGATTTTTATTCTTTAATTTCAATGTAAGTTAATGAAACCAGATTTTTATCTTTACTTTCAATGCAAGTCAATGGAACCAGAATTTCTTCTTCACTTTTAATGTAAGTCAATGGAACCAGAATTTCTTCTTTACCTTTAATGTAAGTCAATTGAACCAGAATTTCTTCTTTACTTTCAATGTAAGTCAATGGAACCAGGTTTTTTCTTTACTTTCAATGTAAGTTAATGGAACCAGATTTTTTTTCTCTTTACTTTCAATGTAAGTTAATGGAACCAGATTTTTTTTCTCTTTACTTTCAATGTAAGTCAATAGAACCAGATTTGTTTTTTTACTTTCAATGTAAATCACTGGAACCAAAATTTCTCTTTACTTTCAATGTAAGTCAATGGAACCAGATTTGTTTTTTTACTTTCAATGTAAGTCACTGGAACCAAAATTTTTCTTTACTTTCAATGTAAGTCAATGGAACCAGATTTTTTTTCTCTTTACTTTCAATGTAAGTCAATAGAACCAGATTTTTTTTCTTTACTTTCAATGTAAGTCAATGGAACCAGATTTTTTTTCTCTTTACTTTCAATGTAAGTCAATGGAACCAGATTTTTTTTCTCTTTACTTTCAATGTAAGTCAGTAGAACCAATTTTTTTTTCTTTACTTTCAATGTAAGTCAATGCAACCAAGCTATTACTATTGGTCCATTCAGCATGGAATGTTTGCACAATGTAAACGGCAGCTGTCGTACTCAAAGCAGAAATAAATATCAACAAAAATGGAGATACATGATTTACTTTGGACGGTGATGATATGTTCTGGTAGTCTGAAGTCGTTCCAAGTGGTCAGAACCCTGGGAGAACCCTTAGCAGTGGGCTAAAACGAGCCTTGTTCTGAAATCAGACAGGTTTGTGTAGATGTGAAAACAGCCTCAGTCCAGCTTCCCTCGTTCCTGTCAGAGGAATTTTGCACTAGTTTGCCATACGACACGTGGAAATGAAAAATCCTGCGTTAAGGACTTTCACTATGGCTTGTATCCCTTTACACGAGTGCACAAGAACCGAACCGAGGCCTGGTAACGAGGCCTGCTTGAGCGTGAGTAAGATGTTGATTTGATCGATATTGCCACGTATGGTTTCACCTGAAGTTGGAAAAAAGAACGAGTGGGGTCTGTCGTGGAGAGAAGACCGGCAAGGACAGCATCGCTAGCGGCGCTCATCCTGCGAGTCTGCCTCTCTCTGGACTCTGGAGGCGTTCTGATTGTTCTTGTTCTGAGACGCTCGTACTCCGGCTAGGTGAAGCAGTGAACCCGCCGCCTCCTTCATCTCTTCATCCTCGTTGTCGCTGGCCGGGAATTTCTCCGCCCTTCTCTTCTTCAGAGGAAGCGTGTCGCCGGGTTTCAGCAGACGGACTTTCGGGCAGTTCGTTCTTCCTCTGGTAGGCTGCTCTGAGGCCACTGTGGTGGTGCTCAGGGGGAAGTCTCTGGGCTCCGGTTTGACCTCTGTGACCATTCGGATGACCTTCGGGCCTAGGCTGCAGATGGGTCGCGTGGCATCGGGGGAACTGGAAGAAGAACTGAAGTCCTCCGGAGGGTCATCGCTGGTTTTATCTCGGGTCAGATAATCACCCAGAACTGATCTGAGAACACAAACACAAATAGATTCTTGAGATCTTTAAAATTCTGAACATACTGTCAATATAATTACATACACTTGACATATCAGACATATAGGAAAACACCTGGTCAACCAGACTCAGGCAGTAATCAGATATCTGCTTTGCAAACAGCCAATAAACTCACAAAGTAAAAGTATATATACACTGAGTAATCTGAAAGAAATCAGAGTAAGAGTATATATACACTGAGTAATCTGAAAGAATCAGAGTAAGAGTATATATACACTGAGTAATCTGAAACAAATAAGAGTAAGAGTATATATACACTGAGAGATCTGAAAGAATCAGAGTAAGAGTATATATACACTGAGAGATCTGAAAGAAATCAGAGTAAGAGTATATATACACTGAGTTATCTAAAAGAAATCAGAGTAAGAGTATATATACACTGAGAGATCGGAAAGAATCAGAGTAAGAGTATATATACACTGAGTAATCTGAAAGAATCAGAGTAAGAGTATATATACACTGAGAGATCTGAAAGAAATCAGAGTAAGAGTATATATACACTGAGTAATCTGAAAGAAATCAGAGTAAGAGTGTATATACACTGAGTAATCTGAAAGAAATCAGAGTAAGAGTGTATATACACTGAGAGATCTGAAAGAAATCAGAGTAAGAGTATATATACACTGAGTAATCTGAAAGAAATCAGAATAAGAATATATACACAATGAGTAATCTGAAAGAAATCAGAGTAAGAGTATATATACACTGAGTAATCTGAAAGAAATCAGAGTAAGAGTGTATATACACTGAGTAATCTGAAAGAAATCAGAGTAAGAGTATATATACACTGAGAGATCTGAAAGAAATCAGAATAAGAATATATACACAATGAGTAATCTGAAAGAAATCAGAATAAGAATATATACACAATGAGTAATCTGAAAGAAATCAGAGTAAGAGTATATATACACTGAGAGATCTGAAAGAAATCAAAGTAAGAGTATATATACACTGAGAGATCTGAAAGAAATCAGAGTAAGAGTATATATACACTGAGTAATCTGAAAGAAATCAGAGTAAGAGTATATATACACTGAGAGATCTGAAAGAAATCAGAGTAAGAGTATATATACACTGAGTAATCTGAAAGAAATCAGAGTAAGAGTATATACACTGAGAGATCTGATAGAAATCAGAGTAAGAGTATATATACACTGAGAGATCTGAAAGAAATCAGAGTAAGAGTATATATACATTGAGTAATCTGAAAGAAATCAGAGTAAGAGTATATATACACTGAGTAATCTGAAAGAAATCAGAGTAAGAGTGTATATACACTGAGAGATCTGAAAGAAATCAGAGTAAGAGTATATATACACTGAGTAATCTGAAAGAAATCAGAGTAAGAGTATATATACACTGAGAGATCTGAAAGAAATCAGAATAAGAATATATACACAATGAGTAATCTGAAAGAATCAGAGTAAGAGTATATATACACTGAGAGATCTGAAAGAAATCAGAGTAAGAGTATATATACACTGAGTAATCTGAAAGAAATCAGAGTAAGAGTGTATATACACTGAGTAATCTGAAAGAAATCAGAGTAAGAGTGTATATACACTGAGAGATCTGAAAGAAATCAGAGTAAGAGTATATATACACTGAGTAATCTGAAAGAAATCAGAATAAGAATATATACACAATGAGTAATCTGAAAGAAATCAGAGTAAGAGTATATATACACTGAGTAATCTGAAAGAAATCAGAGTAAGAGTGTATATACACTGAGTAATCTGAAAGAAATCAGAGTAAGAGTATATATACACTGAGAGATCTGAAAGAAATCAGAATAAGAATATATACACAATGAGTAATCTGAAAGAAATCAGAATAAGAATATATACACAATGAGTAATCTGAAAGAAATCAGAGTAAGAGTATATATACACTGAGAGATCTGAAAGAAATCAGAGTAAGAGTATATATACACTGAGTGATCTGAAAGAAATCAGAATAAGAATATATACACAATGAGTAATCTGAAAGAAATCAGAATAAGAATATATACACAATGAGTAATCTGAAAGAAATCAGAGTAAGAGTATATATACACTGAGTAATCTGAAAGAAATCAGAGTAAGAGTATATATACACTGAGAGATCTGAAAGAAATCAAAGTAAGAGTATATATACACTGAGAGATCTGAAAGAAATCAGAGTAAGAGTATATATACACTGAGTAATCTGAAAGAAATCAGAGTAAGAGTATATATACACTGAGAGATCTGAAAGAAATCAGAGTAAGAGTATATATACACTGAGAGATCTGAAAGAAATTAGAGTAAGAGTATATATACACTGAGTAATCTGAAAGAAATCAGAGTAAGAGTATATACACTGAGAGATCTGATAGAAATCAGAGTAAGAGTATATATACACTGAGAGATCTGAAAGAAATCAGAGTAAGAGTATATATACATTGAGTAATCTGAAAGAAATCAGAGTAAGAGTATATATACACTGAGTAATCTGAAAGAAATCAGAGTAAGAGTATATATACACTGAGTAATCTGAAAGAAATCAGAGTAAGAGTATATATACACTGAGAGATCTGAAAGAAATCAGAGTAAAAGTATATATACACTGAGAGATCTGAAAGAAATCAAAGTAAGAGTATATACACTGAGAGATCTGAAAGAAATCAGAATATATACACTGAGTAATCTGAAAGAAATCAGAGTAAGAGTATATATACACTGAGTAATCTGAAAGAAATCAGAGTAAGAGTATATATACACTGAGAGATCTGAAAGAAATCAGAGTAAGAGTATATATACACTGAGAGATCTGAAAGAAATCAGAGTAAGAGTATATATACAATGAGTAATCTGAAAGAAATCAGAGTAAGAGTATATATACACTGAGTAATCTGATAGAAATCAGAGTAAGAGTATATATACACTGAGAGATCTGAAAGAAATCAAAGTAAGAGTATATATACACTGTGTAATCTGATAGAAATCAAAGTAAGAGTATATATACACTGAGAGATCTGAAAGAAATCAGAGTAAGAGTATATATACACTGAGTAATCTGAAAGAAATCAGAGTAAGAGTATATAAACTGAGAGATCTGAATGAAATCAAAGTAAGAGTATATATACACTGAGTAATCTGAAAGAAATCAGAGTAAGAGTATATACACTGAGAGATCTGATAGAAATCAGAGTAAGAGTACATATACACTGAGAGATCTGAAAGAAATCAAAGTAAGAGTATATATACACTGAGAGATCTGAAAGAAATCAGAGTAAGAGTATTTATACACTGAGTAATCTGAAAGAAATCAGAGTAAGAGTATATATACAGTGAGTAATCTGAAAGAAATCAGAGTAAGAATATATATACACTGAGAGATCTGAAAGAAATCAGAGTAAGAGTATATATACACTGAGAGATCTGAAAGAAATCAAAGTAAGAGTATTTATACACTGAGTAATCTGAAAGAAATCAGAGTAAGAGTATATATACACTGAGTAATCTGAAAGAAATCAGAGTAAGAGTATATATACACTGAGAAATCTGAAAGAAATCAGAGTAAGAGTATATATACACTGAGAGATCTGAAAGAAATCAGAGTAAGAGTATATATACAATGAGTAATCTGAAAGAAATCAGAGTAAGAGTATATATACACTGAGTAATCTGATAGAAATCAGAGTAAGAGTATATATACACTGAGAGATCTGAAAGAAATCAAAGTAAGAGTATATATACACTGAGTAATCTGAAAGAAATCAGAGTAAGAGTATATAAACTGAGAGATCTGAATGAAATCAAAGTAAGAGTATATATACACTGAGTAATCTGAAAGAAATCAGAGTAAGAGTATATACACTGAGAGATCTGATAGAAATCAGAGTAAGAGTATATATACACTGAGAGATCTGAAAGAAATCAAAGTAAGAGTATATATACACTGAGAGATCTGAAAGAAATCAGAGTAAGAGTATTTATACACTGAGTAATCTGAAAGAAATCAGAGTAAGAGTATATATACAGTGAGTAATCTGAAAGAAATCAGAGTAAGAATATATATACACTGAGAGATCTGAAAGAAATCAGAGTTAGAGTATATATACACTGAGAGATCTGAAAGAAATCAAAGTAAGAGTATTTATACACTGAGTAATCTGAAAGAAATCAGAGTAAGAGTATATACACTGAGAGATCTGATAGAAATCAGAGTAAGAGTATATATACACTGAGAGATCTGAAAGAAATCAAAGTAAGAGTATATATACACTGAGAGATCTGAAAGAAATCAGAGTAAGAGTATTTATACACTGAGTAATCTGAAAGAAATCAGAGTAAGAGTATATATACAGTGAGTAATCTGAAAGAAATCAGAGTAAGAATATATATACACTGAGAGATCTGAAAGAAATCAGAGTAAGAGTATATATACACTGAGAGATCTGAAAGAAATCAAAGTAAGAGTATTTATACACTGAGTAATCTGAAAGAAATCAGAGTAAGAGTATATATACAGTGAGTAATCTGAAAGAAATCAGAGTAAGAGTATATATACACTGAGAGATCTGAAAGAAATCAGAGTAAGAGTATATATACACTGAGTAATCTGAAAGAAATCAGAGTAAGAGTATATATACACTGAGAGATCTGAAAGAAATCAGAGTAAGAGTATATATACACTGAGTAATCTGAAAGAAATCAGAGTAAGAGTATATATACACTGAGATATCTGAAAGAAATCAGAGTAAGAGTATATATACACTGAGATATCTGAAAGAAATCAGAGTAAGTGTATATATACACTGAGAGATCTGAAAGAAATCAGAGTAAGAGTATATATACACTGAGTAATCTGAAAGAAATCAGAGTAAGAGTATATATACACTGAGTAATCTGAAAGAAATCAGAGTAAGAGTATATATACACTGAGAGATCTGAAAGAAATCAAAGTAAGAGTATTTATACACTGAGTAATCTGAAAGAAATCAGAGTAAGAGTATATATACAGTGAGTAATCTGAAAGAAATCAGAGTAAGAGTATATATACACTGAGAGATCTGAAAGAAATCAGAGTAAGAGTATATATACACTGAGTAATCTGAAAGAAATCAGAGTAAGAGTATATATACACTGAGAGATCTGAAAGAAATCAAAGTAAGAGTATTTATACACTGAGTAATCTGAAAGAAATCAGAGTAAGAGTATATATACAGTGAGTAATCTGAAAGAAATCAGAGTAAGAGTATATATACACTGAGAGATCTGAAAGAAATCAGAGTAAGAGTATATATACACTGAGTAATCTGAAAGAAATCAGAGTAAGAGTATATATACACTGAGAGATCTGAAAGAAATCAGAGTAAGAGTATATATACACTGAGTAATCTGAAAGAAATCAGAGTAAGAGTATATATACACTGAGATATCTGAAAGAAATCAGAGTAAGAGTATATATACACTGAGATATCTGAAAGAAATCAGAGTAAGTGTATATATACACTGAGAGATCTGAAAGAAATCAGAGTAAGAGTATATATACACTGAGTAATCTGAAAGAAATCAGAGTAAGAGTATATATACACTGAGTAATCTGAAAGAAATCAGAGTAAGAGGATATATACACTGAGTAATCTGAAAGAAATCAGAGTAAGAGTATATATACACTGAGTAATCTGAAAGAAATCAGAGTAAGAGTATATATACACTGAGTAATCTGAAAGAAATCAGAGTAAGAGTATATATACACTGAGTAATCTGAAAGAAATCAGAGTAAGAGTATATATACACTGAGAGATCTGAAAGAAATCAGAGTAAGAGTATATATACACTGAGAGATCTGAAAGAAATCAGAGTAAGAGTATATATACACTGAGAGATCTGAAAGAAATCAGAGTAAGAGTATATATACACTGAGAGATCTGAAAGAAATCAGAGTAAGAGTATATATACGCTATCAGCTCAGGAGACAAACCTAACCCTAGGCTGAGTTAAGGCGTGTAAGACACTAACCTCACTCCTGTGGTCCTCCCTAAAGGACTTATGGGTAGGGGTCTGATGACAGGGAGAAGACCCTCAGTGCCGAGCCGAGAGTCGTGCTGGATCACTTTCTGAGGAACTAAACAGAACACAAGTATCAGCTGCACAGCACTGTGATCTCACTTCATTAACATAACACTGCATCAACAAAGCAGGAGTAGAACCATCTCCAGGAACCTGCTGAGGACATCAGGCGACTCAGTCTCAGTGTTAATAAACTTATTAATAATTAATATTACTTAAGCCTGGGTTAAAGTCCAGGTGACCCTTGAGCTCAAACACTGCCAGAAAACAAAAGCCAGGTAAAGACACAGAACTAACACCGCATATGCCAGAGGTTCTCAACCCAAGGTCCACCTGCTTATAGCTTGGAGTGTTTAAACACCTCAGTGTCACTGCTGGACTGAGAATCGTCCACCAACCAAAACTATCCAGACAGCAGTGTCCTGTGGGCGGCGTCCTGTGTCCACTGATGAAGAACTAGAGGAACACAAACTGTGCAGCAGCAGATGAGCTACTGTCTCTGACTTTACATCTACAAGGTGGACCAGCAAGTAGTAGGAGTCTAATAGAATGGACAGTGAGTGGACACCACCACCACATCAGTGTCACTGCATTGCTGAGAATGACCCACCTCCCTAATAGTATCTGCCCTTTAATGGCATATCCTGCTCTTCTCTAGGGCCCCCTGGTAGGGGCTCTCATAACCAGAGCCCTCTAAAATTATGCCCCCCTCTTTTCTAGGACCACTAATAGCCAGAAGTCAAAGTCAGAGCCACAACGCCTCGTCCATTTTCATAAGGGGCCTAAAAGCATAGCTAATGCCCAAAAGTATGGCTAGGGACCCCAAAAGCATGGCTAGGGCCCCCAAGAGGCTCTGGGGTCAAAGTCCCTAAAAGTCAGTAAATCCTTAAAATAGAGGGCCCTCAGATATATATATATATATAAAATATATTGTTTCATAAATGTTGATAGGCATCGCAAAATGTTTTGGGCCAGGGCCCCTCAAGGGCCCCTGGGAACTGGCCCCACTGGCTCGGTCAGTAATCCAGCCATGTCTGCAACTGCACACATCTGCAGGTTAACAGGACAGATTCTCTGGCTTATATGAGCATTTAGGACCACAGGGCTGATTCTCAGACACTCAGGACGTCACACAGCAGCTGAAACTATGCAATCAATCAATTTACTTATAAATCAACCAATCAATCAATCAATTAATCTTTATTTTCACTAAGAATTACACTGACCGTGAGCCTCATTTTCAATTCAGCCAAGCATACACAGCTTAAACATAAATTTACAATAAAATCAAATGTGATAAACTGAAGCGAGAACAATTAAGAGAACAATTCAAATTTAAAGTAAGGAAATAAGACTTCAGATTTAAACATAAAAGGATTAACAGGCAAAAACAATTTAAGAGAGTCAAATTAAACAAAAAAAAAAGAAAAATTAAAAATTAAAAAATTAAAATATCAATAGGAATAATGAATATAAATTTAAAAAATAAGTAAATAAATAGAACATACTAATATACTGTAACAGGTAATGAGACAGAGGAGGCAGATACATCCACCTATATCTTTTATTAAAATCCATAGTGTCAGACTAACAACAGAGAAGCTAAACAACAGACATCAACCCACAACAACGACAACGAGAAAACAGAGAGTACATATACACAGACTGACAAGAGGGAACGAGTAACACCTGGGAACAATAGGCGGGGCCACAGATGAGAAACAGGTGAGGGGCGGAGACTAGGAGCACATGACAAAACATAAACAGAGCCACATTAGCACATGGCTAAGACAGGGGATGAAAACAGTGACGAGAACAGGGCAGGTGAGACGTACTAACATACTAAAAATAAAAATATAATAATACTCAGGTGAGACATACTAACATACTAAAAATAAAAATATAATAATACTCAGGTGAGACATACTAACATACTAAAAATAAAAATATAATAATACTCAGGTGAGACATACTAACATACTAAAAATAAAAATATATTAATACTCAGGTGAGACGTACTAACATACTAAAAATAAAAATATATTAATACTTAGGTGAGACGTACTAACATACTAAAAATAAAAATATGATAATACTCAGGTGAGACGTACTAACATACTAAAAATAAATAAATAATGATATTCAGGTGAGACGTACTAACATACTAAAAATAAAAATATATTAATACTTAGGTGAGACGTACTAACATACTAAAAATAAAAATATATTAATACTTAGGTGAGACGTACTAACATACTAAAAATAAAAATATGATAATACTCAGGTGAGACATACTAACATACTAAAAATAAAAATATAATAATACTCAGATGAGACGTACTAACATACTAAAAATAAAAATATAATAGTACTCAGGTGAGACGTACTAACATACTAAAAATAAAAATATGATAATACTCAGGTGAGACGTACTAACATACTAAAAATAAAAATATATTAATACTTAGGTGAGACGTACTAACATACTAAAAATAAAAACATGATAATACTCAGGTGAGACGTACTAATATACTAAAAATAAAAATATATTAATACTCAGGTGAGACATACTAATATACTAAAAATAAAAATATAATAATACTCAGATGAGACGTACTAACATACTAAAAATAAAAATATAATAATACTCAGGTGAGACATACTAACATACTAAAAATAAAAATATAATAATACTCAGGTGAGACATACTAACATACTAAAAATAAAAATATAATAATACTCAGGTGAGACATACTAACATACTAAAAATAAAAATATGTTAATACTCAGGTGAGACGTACTAACATACTAAAAATAAAAATATATTAATACTTAGGTGAGACGTACTAACATACTAAAAATAAAAATATGATAATACTCAGGTGAGACGTACTAACATACTAAAAATAAAAATATAATAATACTCAGATGAGACATACTAACATACTAAAAATAAAAATATAATAATACTCAGGTGAGACGTACTAACATACTAAAGATAAAAATATGATAATACTCAGATGAGACGTACTAACATACTAAAAATAAATAAATAATGATACTCAGGTGTGACATACTAACATACTAAAAATAAAAATATAATAATACTCAGGTGAGACGTACTAACATACTAAAAATAAAAATATGATAATACTCAGATGAGACGTACTAACATACTAAAAATAAATAAATAATGATACTCAGGTGAGACGTACTAATATACTAAAAATAAAAATATAATAATACTCAGGTGAGACGTACTAACATACTAAAAATAAAAATATGATAATACTCAGATGAGACGTACTAACATACTAAAAATAAATAAATAATGATACTCAGGTGAGACGTACTAAAATACTAAAAATAAAAATATGATAATACTCAGGTGAGATGTACTAATATACTAAAAATAAAAATATAATAATACTCAGATGAGACATACTAACATACTAAAAATAAAAATATATTAATACTCAGGTGAGACGTACTAACATACTAAAAATAAAAATATATTAATACTTAGGTGAGACGTACTAACATACTAAAAATAAAAATATGATAATACTCAGGTGAGACGTACTAACATACTAAAAATAAAAATATAATAATACTCAGATGAGACGTACTAACATACTAAAAATAAAAATATAATAATACTCAGGTGAGACGTACTAACATACTAAAAATAAAAATATGATAATACTCAGATGAGACGTACTAACATACTAAAAATAAATAAATAATGATACTCAGGTGAGACGTACTAATATACTAAAAATAAAAATATAATAATACTCAGGTGAGACGTACTAACATACTAAAAATAAAAATATGATAATACTCAGGTGAGATGTACTAATATACTAAAAATAAAAATATAATAATACTCAGATGAGACATACTAACATACTAAAAATAAAAATATATTAATACTCAGGTGAGACGTACTAACATACTAAAAATAAAAATATATTAATACTTAGGTGAGACGTACTAACATACTAAAAATAAAAATATGATAATACTCAGGTGAGACGTACTAACATACTAAAAATAAAAATATAATAATACTCAGGTGAGACGTACTAACATACTAAAAATAAATAAATAATGATACTCAGGTGAGACGTACTAATATACTAAAAATAAAAATATAATAATACTCAGGTGAGACGTACTAACATACTAAAAATAAAAATATAATAATACTCAGATGAGACGTACTAACATACTAAAAATAAATAAATAATGATACTCAGGTGAGACGTACTAATATACTAAAAATAAAAATATAATAATACTCAGGTGAGACGTACTAACATACTAAAAATAAAAATATGATAATACTCAGATGAGACGTACTAACATACTAAAAATAAATAAATAATGATACTCAGGTGAGACGTACTAACATACTAAAAATAAAAATATGATAATACTCAGGTGAGATGTACTAACATACTAAAAATAAAAATATAATAATACTCAGATGAGACATACTAACATACTAAAAATAAATAAATAATGATACTCAGATGTGACGTACTAACATACTAAAAATAAATAAATAATGATACTCAGGTGAGACGTACTAACATACTAAAAATAAAAAAATAATGATACTCAGGTGTGACGTACTAACATACTAAAAATAAAAAAATAATGATAGTCAGGTGTGACGTACTAACATACTAAAAATAAAAAAATAATGATACTCAGGTGTGACGTACTAACATACTAAAAATAAATAAATAATGATACTCAGGTGAGACGTACTAACATACTAAAAATAAATAAATAATAATACTCAGGTGTGACGTACTAACATACTAAAAATAAAAAAATAATGATACTCAGGTGAGACGTACTAATATACTAAAAATAAATAAATAATGATACTCAGGTGAGACGTACTAACATACTAAAAATAAATAAATAATAATACTCAGGTGTGATGTACTAACATACTAAAAATAAAAAAATAATGATACTCAGGTGTGACGTACTAACATACTAAAAATAAAAAAATAATGATACTCAGGTGTGACGTACTAACATACTAAAAATAAATAAATAATGATACTCAGGTGTGACGTACTAACATACTAAAAATAAATAAATAATGATACTCAGGTGTGACGTACTAACATACTAAAAATAAATAAATAATGATACTCAGGTGAGACATACTAACATACTAAAAATAAAAAATAATGATACTCAGGTGTGACGTACTAACATACTAAAAATAAAAAAATAATAATACTCAGGTGTGACGTACTAACATACTAAAAATAAAAATATAATAATACTCAGGTGAGACGTACTAACATACTAAAAATAAAAAAATAATAATACTCAGGTGAGACGTACTAACATACTAAAAATAAATAAATAATGATACTCAGGTGTGACGTACTAACATACTAAAAATAAAAAAAAAATAATACTCAGGTGAGACGTACTAACATACTAAAAATAAATAAATAATGGTACTCAGGTGAGACGTACTAATATACTAAAAATAAATAAATACTGACACTCAGGTGAGACGTACTAACATACTAAAAATAAATAAATAATGATACTCAGGTGAGACGTACTAACATACTAAAAATAAATAAATAATGATACTCAGGTGAGACGTACTAACATACTAATAATAAATAAATAATGATACTCAGGTGAGACGTACTAACATACTAAAAATAAATAAATAATGATACTCAGGTGAGACGTACTAACATACTAAAAATAAATAAATAATGATACTCAGGTGTGACGTACTAACATACTAAAAATAAATAAATAATGATACTCAGGTGTGACGTACTAACATACTAAAAATAAATAAATAATGATACTCAGGTGTGACGTACTAACATACTAATAATAAATAAATAATGATACTCAGGTGAGACGTACTAACATACTAAAAATAAAAAAATAATGATACTCGGGTGAGACGTACTAACATACTAAAAATAAATAAATAATGAATAAATAATGATACTCAGGTGAGACGTACTAACATACTAAAAATAAATAAATAATGAATAAATAATGATACTCAGGTGAGACGTACTAATATACTAAAAATAAATAAATAACGATACTCAGGTGAGACAGCTGCAGTCGGAGTGTAGCTGAGTGAATTTCAGCTTGTTGGTGGAACTTAAAGCAGATTTTCCCAGTTCAGTAAAATCTCCCAGTACCTGACAGATGATCCAGTCACTGGAGCGAATCTGATCACTAACATTAGTTATAGATGTTGTTGATGTACGACGCCTCACATCTAAAAACATATGTTTATATTCAAAACCATCAAAGTACGTACTAAAACAGCATCACACATCATCTACAGCCGACCAGCTCATCTACCTCTTTACTGTCTTCTGTATAATAATAACAATAATAAGTTCTTATTAAAGGTTTCATCAACTGTAAACCTGTATTAACACTGTTATATAGTGTAATAGTGAGAGTTCAGTACTCAGAACTGTAAACCTGTAATAACACTGTTATATAGTGTAATAGTGAGAGTTCAGTACTCAGAACTGTAAACCTGTAATAACACTGTTATATAGTGCAATAGTGAGAGTTTAGTACTCAGAACTGTAAACCTGTAATAACACTGTTATATAGTGCAATAGTGAGAGTTTAGTACTCAGAACTGTAAACCTGTAATAAGACTGTTATATAGTGTAATAGTGAGAGTTCAGTACTCTGTAAACCTGTAATAACACTGTTATATAGTGTAATAGTAAGAGTTCAGTACTCAGAACTGTAAACCTGTAATAACATTGTTATATAATGTACTAGTGAGAGTTCAGTACTCAGAACTGTAAGCCTGTAATAACACTGTTATATAGTGCAATAGTGAGAGTTCAGTACTCAGAACTGTAAACCTGTAATAACACTGTTATATAGTGCAATAGTGAGAGTTCAGTACTCAGAACTGTAAACCTGTAATAAGACTGTTATATAGTGTACTAGTGAGAGTTCAGTACTCAGAACTGTAAACCTGTAATAACGCGGCTATATAGTGTAATAGTGAGAGTTCAGTACTCAGAACTGTAAACCTGTAATAAGACTGTTATATAGTGTACTAGTGAGAGTTCAGTACTCAGAAATGTAAACCTGTAATAACGCGGTTATATAGTGTAATAGTGAGAGTTCAGTACTCAGAACTGTAAACCTGTAATAACACTGTTATATAAAAGAACGAGAGTAGCTAGTACAGGTAACGTTACTACTAGCAGCTCTGAGTAACTAGTATAGCTAACTAAATAGTATGTGGGCGAAGCTTATTTACACAGAGGCTCATTTTATTCGGTCTGTGTTTCTTCTGTGTGATCATCACCGCTGTAAACCAGCCAATCAGAGCAGAGCTCATCTAAATATTCATGAGCTCAACAACAAACAGTGTCTGATTCTAGAACCAAATCTAATGTAGAACATTAGAAAATAATTGAAATACAGACTTTTAAGCCAGAAACTTTAATATGGTTATGAGTAACTGAAGGTGTTCTTGGTGTACTCATGTTTACAGCTTCAATACATTTGAGTTAAAGGGGAAAACGTGTAAATTAGATTTTTTGGCCAAGCTATCGCTTTAACTTGACGCCCACTCAGCCTTACTTCACCTCAGAAGCCCAACACACTGAGCGCAGGCTCGTTCAGACTCTCTTGTGAAGCGGCTCTGGGACCATTATTCCATTAACAGGAGCGGAGTAATGGAGGAGGAAGCCGTTCAGACGGATAATGGATCTATTTTCTCCCGCCAAGCGGATCTCTGAGCTGGGACAGAGCACTCTGATTGGTATTGAATGGCTATTTTAACGGCTCAGCCAAGACCAGAGCCGCGGAAAGAGAGAGAAGATGAAAGATGAAGAAGCACTTAGAGGCGATGAATGCAAAGCCAACGTTACACATACAAGACAGGAGAAAATTCCCAAATGGTCTATCCCTGCACCGCCTACCGTCATGAGAGTTATACATTCAACCTAATGAGAAACTGTAACTCAGTTCATATACAATACCTACATTTAGAGTTATACATTCAACCTAATGAGAAACTGTAACTCAGTTTATATACAATACCTACATTTAGAGTTATACATTCAACCTAATGAGAAACTGTAAATCAGTTTATATACAATACCTACATTTAGAGTTATACATTCAACCTAATGAGAAACTGTAACTCAGTTTATATACAATACCTACATTTAGAGTTATACATTCAACCTAATGAGAAACTGTAACTCAGTTTATATACAATACCTACATTTAGAGTTATACATTCAACCTAATGAGAAACTGTAACTCAGTTTATATACAATACCTACATCTAGAGTTATACACTCAACCTAATGAGAAACTGTAACTCAGTTCATATACAATACCTACATTTAGAGTTATACATTCAACCTAATGAGAAACTGTCACTCAGTTCATATACAATACCTACATTTAGAGTTATACATTCAACCTAATGAGAAACTGTAACTCAGTTCATATACAATACCTACATTTAGAGTTATACATTCAACCTAATGAGAAACTGTAACTCAGTTTATATACAATACCTACATTTAGAGTTATACATTCAACCTAATGAGAAACTCAGATTATAATAAAATAACACAGAAACAGGTTTTACCTTGTAGGACCACTCCACCATTTTTCCGGAAAAGTGGACTCCCTGCCCATAGAGGACGACTGGAGAGAGAGAGAGAGAGAGAGAGAGAGAGAAGGGACGGGTCAGTTACCAGCTTGGTCACTCCACAATGATTATTAATTACAGCCTTTGTAACTCCGGGCGGATTCAAATGGCTTTGATTATCCGTTAGAGCCGCGCTGGCAGTGCCCACCTCTCCGTGGGCATCTTAACACGCCACGCTGTATCAGCTCCGTCCCCTCATTAGCCTGGCACTAACCCTTACACGTCTGGCGTCATTACTATCAGTTCATTATGCAAATGTAATTCCGTAACCGCATAATTAATTACATACACGATTAATTACGATTAATTACGTTCAGATCAGACATGAAATCTGTAGCCGCTTATTTTCCTGCTGTAAAAAAGCCCAAAGCCACCTGCTGTTTCCAGATCAGCCATCATAGGACGTTTCAGAGCTGCTAACTGTGTCCTTTCCAGCTTTTATCTTTTTTCCAGACTAACAGCTTTCAGTTACCACAGCTCCTGGCTCAGCCCGAGGGTTGGCACGGATGTGTTCCA
>CM038707.1:50006192-50033692 GCA_021613375.1 Megaleporinus macrocephalus | reverse complement strand
CCCAAATGAGCCGTGAAATTCAGCAGCCCCCCAGCTTTTGATCTCAGCTGTCACGCAAGCAACGGAATATGGGCCACGATGACAGATACGAGGAGGTGACGGAGGAAACAGCCTTTAATCTATCTGATACTCATCTGTACCACTGGCTCCGATAGCACTGATAGTAATTAGAGGCTTCGTTATTTTATTAGAAGGACAAACTTTCGGCCGAGTTCTAGAGCGGAGGACTGATACCAGAACTCTAGTTAAACCCAGTTTACAATGAACTGTTCACAGTGGAGGTGAATGGAACCAGACGTCCACCTCTAAAAGCTCCTCACAGAAAGTTCTTACAGTAGATGTTATAAATACACTGTCTGATTCTGAGACGCTGTTTATGATAGTTTAGAGAAGATCTCAGTCTTAAACTCCATTCATGGTGGAGGGATACATGCAGGACGCTGTGAGGTTCAAATAGTCCCCAAAGAAAACCTAGTATTTTCAGATCTTCCACATTTTACCATCAACATCCAGATAAACTCAGAACTTCACGTTCTGGTTGGTTTGATATACAATGTAAATGAAATGAAATACAATGTGTAGATTTGTGTTGTAGACATAGAGACCCCTGGTTACCATCACCACCACTGTAAACACAATCACCACCACTGTAAACACAATCACCACCACTGTAAACACCATCACCACCACTGTAAACACCATCACCACCACTGTAAACATCATCACCACCACTGTAAACATCATCACCACTGTAAACTTCAGCATCACCACCACTGTAAACACCATCACCACCACTGTAAACATCATCACCACTGTAAACACCATCACCACCACTGTAAACATCATCACCACCACTGTAAACACCATCACCACCCATTATAAACACCATCACCACCACTGTAAACACCATCACCACCACTGTAAACTCATCACCACCACTGTAAACATCATCACCACTGTAAACACCATCACCACCACTGTAAACACAATCACCACCACTGTAAACACCATCACCACCATTATAAACACCATCACCACCACTGTAAACACCATCACCACCACTGTAAACACCATCACCACCACTGTAAACATCATCACCACTGTAAACACCATCACCACCACTGTAAACACAATCACCACCACTGTAAACACCATCACCACCATTATAAACACCATCACCACCACTGTAAACACCATCACCACCACTGTAAACACCATCACCACCACTGTAAACACCATCACCACCATTATAAACACCATCACCACCACTGTAAACAACCATCACCACCACTGTAACACCATCACCACCACTGGTAAACATCATCACCACTGTAAACCACCATCACCACCCACTGTAAACACAATCACCACCACTGTAAACACCATCACCACCATTATAAACACCATCACCACCACTGTAAACACCATCACCACCACTGTAAACACCATCACCACCACTGTAAACACCATCACCACACTGCAAACACCATCACCACCACTGTAAACACCATCACCACCACTGTAAACATCATCACCACCACTGTAAACACCATCACCACCACTGCAAACACCATCACCACCACTGTAAACACCATCACCAACTGCAAACACCATCACCACCACTCGTAAACACCATCACCACCACTGTAAACATCATACACCACCACTGTAAACACCATCACCACCACTGCAATACACCATCACCACCACTGTAACACCATCACCACCCACTGTAAACCACCATCACCACCACTGTAAACATCATCACCACCACTGTAAACACCATCACCACCACTGTAAACATCATCACCACCACTGTAAACACCATCACCACCACTGTAAACATCATCACCACCACTGTAAACACCAAAACTCACTCAGAACGAGCATCCAAGAGACTCCAAGTTCTCAGATATACTGTGAAACTGTGACTGCTCACCTTGGAGGAGTCGGGTCTCCAGCAGCTGCATGTATATGTAGTAACACGTATATACAATAACAAGACCGCCAGATCAGCTTTGCTGTTGCTGGAGCAACTGGATAGTTTTCATGTAAACTGGCGCCAGGTTGCCATGGAGATAAACACACAGAGAAACTCTCAGCACTCGGAGTTAGACAGGCAATGACAGATCGGCTTTACAGCGCAAAGATAGAGGTAACACACACACACACACACACACACACACACACACATACACACACGCACACACACACACACACACATATATATACATATACATACTTACATATATATATATATATATATGTAAGTATGTATATGTATATACTCAGTAGTATACTCAAATGTCCTTTTCTGATCAATAAGTGTCTGATCACCAGTAAGAACAGCAGATCTGATTAGAACAGATGTAAATAATCAGACATACAATACAAAGTAACATGAATATGTTATTATGAGAGAAGTAGATCAGATCTTGATCCAGTTTGAAGAACAAAGTTAGGTTCCAGAAGTCTTAAAGAAGAAGATCAATAAAAAAGTTTGTCAATAAAAAGTTTGTCACTAAAAAAGTTAACACATGTATGGAATGTTTTATGGAATATATAGGAATATACTGTATATACCATATAAACAGGCAGCAAACAGTGAAAACCAACATTTGTGCCATTCTCCAAACTTTTGGCCACAACTATATATATGTATATATATATATATATATATATATATATCAGAGACCAGAGACCAACCAAAAAAGAGACCAGTCAAAACAACTGCTTGGTATGAGCTCAGGAGACTATGGAGTAATGATGATGTCTGGACTCTGGGGTGGTCAGTCCATTCACAGATACAGATACATAGATATATAGACTGGGTTCAACCAGGTACGTCAACAGCACCGCCATTCTGGGGCGATCAACAGCGCTGCTGGACTGCAGTCAGTACCATTACAGAGCAGCAGTGGTGGGTGAGGTACAAAAACTCGTTGGTGTGTGTGTGTAGATCTGAACATGTGGTTGGTGTGTGTGTAGATCTGAGTGTGTGTTTGGTGAAGCTCAGAGACTTGTTGGTGTGTTTGTGTAGATCTGAGGGTGTGTTTGGTGAGGTACAGAGACTCGTTGGTGTGTTTGTGTAGATCTGAGTGTGTGTTTGGTAAAGCTCAGAGACTCATTGGTGTGTGTGTAGATCTGAGGGTGTGTTTGGTGTTGGTGTGTGTGTAGATCTGAGGGTGTGTTTGGTGTTGGTGTGTGTGTAGATCTGAGGGTGTGTTTGGTGTTGGTGTGTGTGTAGATCTGAGGGTGTGTTTGGTGAGGTACAGAGACTCGTTGGTGTGTTTGTGTAGATCTGAGTGTGTGGTTGGTGAAGCTCAGAGACTCGGTGTGTTTGTGTAGATCTGAACGTGTGGTTGGTGTGGTGTGTGTGTAGATCTGAACGTGTGGTTGGTGTGTGTGTAGATCTGAACGTGTGGTTGGTGAAGCTCAGAGACTCGTTGGTGTGTGTGTAGATCTGAGGGTGTGTTTGGTGTTGGTGTGTGTGTAGATCTGAGGGTGTGTTTGGTGTTGGTGTGTGTGTAGATCTGAGGGTGTGTTTGGTGAAGCTCAGAGACTCATTGGTGTGTGTGTAGATCTGAGGGTGTGGTTGGTGTTGGTGTGTGTGTAGATCTGAGGGTGTGGTTGGTGTTGGTGTGTGTGTAGATCTGAGGGTGTGTTTGGTGAGGTACAGAGAATCGTTGGTGTGTGTGTGTAGATCTGAGTGTGTGGTTGGTGTTGGTGTGTGTGTAGATCTGAGTGTGTGGTTGGTGAAGCTCAGAGACTCGTTGGTGTGTGTGTAGATCTGAGGGTGTGTTTGGTGTTGGTGTGTGTGTAGATCTGAGGGTGTGGTTGGTGTTGGTGTGTGTGTAGATCTGAGGGTGTGTTTGGTGAAGCTCAGAGACTCGTTGGTGTGTGTGTGTAGATCTGAGGGTGTGGTTGGTGTTGGTGTGTGTGTAGATCTGAGGGTGTGGTTGGTGTTGGTGTGTGTGTAGATCTGAGGGTGTGTTTGGTGTTGGTGTGTGTGTAGATCTGAGGGTGTGGTTGGTGTTGGTGTGTGTGTAGATCTGAGGGTGTGTTTGGTGAAGCTCAGAGACTCGTTGGTGTGTGTGTGTAGATCTGAGGGTGTGGTTGGTGTTGGTGTGTGTGTAGATCTGAGGGTGTGGTTGGTGTTGGTGTGTGTGTAGATCTGAGGGTGTGGTTGGTGTTGGTGTGTGTGTAGATCTGAGGGTGTGTTTGGTAAGGTACAGAGACTCGTTGGTGTGTGTAGATCTTATTGTGTGGTTGGTGTTGGAGTGTGTGTAGATATGAGTGTGTGTTTGGTGAAGCTCAGAGACTCGTTGGTGTGTGTGTAGATCTGAGGGTGTGGTTGGTGTTGGTGTGTTTGTGTTTACAGTGAGTGTTAATGCTGATTAAGTTGTGTAGATACGGCGTCATTAATCTATATATACACATCAGATCAGCACCTTCTCACACAGTCAGCTTTCTATTCACCAGCTTCTTCATCCAGTGTTTCCAGTTCCACCTTAAATGGTGCAGCCTCAGCAGTATGTTTACAGTAGAGACTCACACACTGATGGAGCTCCTGATGGAGGTGATGGTGTTTGTACTGGAGTTCTGAGCTGAACTCTGTCTTTAACGTGTCCTGCTGCTCCAAACAGCCAACCAGCACCATCACAGCTATACACAGTAATAAAAGCTACTGAGATCTTCTGAGCAGCCCTGATAGAGTAATAAACATCTGAAGAGCATAACAGAACAGATCTGGACAGGGTCGGGTGAGTGATAAGGATGTTTTAGACGGTTTAATCGTGAGAACTCGTCATGTTTCACTACTTGAGAATGTTTATAAGCATATCTTGATCACTCCAATATGGTGGACGCCCAGACATATCACCTCGGATAGAGAACAACAGGCAACACAGCCTCAATGTAGGTATATATAGGAGTCCATTGTTCTAAGAACAGCTGCAGCTTCTTTGTTTGGTGTATCTGTATCTCCTTTTCTCAGTGAGAAGCTTCTTGAACATCTACACGTCCTTTCAGACCCACAGTGTTGAGGGGTCTTCTCACAGGTGAAGGATGGACAGATACACCTGTGGAAGTTCTCAGATCTGAAGGTGGAGCTCTCCTGAAGGAAAGTGCTGTTTATCTGATTTTGAAGGTCTAGCAGGTTTTCCAGGTGATTGTTAGGATTGATTACACATTGATTACACTGTCTCATGCAAGTACATTGTCTAATCCTCAGAAACGTGTTCTTAATGTCAGGTTTGGCTGGGATCTAAGTAAATGAAGGGCGGCCTCTGACTTTTACACAGTACAGGACGTGCACAGACCCCGTTCCTGCGCACACAGCGTTCAGTTAATGACTCCGCTGTGATTTGATGCGAGACGTCTCCACGTCACGCTTAACTTCCACTGAAAGCACGGTTTTTACATAACACTAACGAGCCCATTTACATAACCGCAGTCTGATCTACGCTAAACCATCAGGACTCTTTGAACTGTTTACAGGAATAAAGTACACTACACAGTCCGCGCACAGCAGTCTAACTGGTAGAACAGATGGCCTGTAAAAACGTAGCCACTTCTTCTCTGCTGTTCTTCTCTCAGCCTGCAGGTTCACTACGCCAGCGCCCTGCTCTCCTTCTGACCTCTGCAGGGACATTTCTGCTGCCGTAACATAATCAGTGGCATCACCGCGTCACCGCAAAGCCCAGGAGCCGAACACTTCTAGAGAGAGAGTGTGGCTAAATTCTAAATTAGAGGAGTGAGGATCACTATGACCGTGGACTTGACACATAGAGAAGTGGGGATCACTATGATTGTGGATTAGACTCATAGAGAAGTGGGGATCACTATGATTGTGGATTAGACACATCGAGGAGTGAGGGTCAGTATGACTGTAGATTAGACTCATAGAGAAGTGGGGATCACTATGACCTTAGATTAGAAACATAGAGGAGTGAGGGTCAGGATGTCTGTGGATTAGACACATAGAGGAGTGAGGGTCAGTATGGCTGTGGATTAGACTCATAGAGAAGTGGGGATCACTATGACCTTAGATTAGAAACATAGAGGAGTGAGGGTCAGTATGGCTGTGGATTAGACACATAGAGGAGTGAGGGTCAGTATGGCTGTGGATTAGACACATAGAGGAGTAAGGCTCAGTATGACTGTGGATTAGACACAGAGGAGTGAGGGTCAGTATGGCTGTGGATTAGACACATAGAGGAGTGAGAGTCAGTATGACTGTGGATTAGACACATAGAGGAGTGAGGGTCAGTATGGCTGTGGATTAGACATATAGAGGAGTGAGAGTCAGTATGACTGTGGATTAGACACATAGAGAAGTAAGGGTCACTATGACTGTGAAATAGACACAGAGGAGTGAGGGTCAGTATGGCTGTGGATTAGACACACAGAGGAGTGAGGGTCAGTATGGCTGTGGATTAGACACATAGAGGAGTGAGGGTCAGTATGGCTGTGGATTAGACACATAGAGGAGTGATGGTCAGTATGGCTGTGGATTAGACACATAGAGGAGTAAGGCTCAGTATGACTGTGGATTAGACACATAGAGGAGTGAGGGTCAGTATGGCTGTGGATTAGACACATAGAGGAGTGAGGGTCAGTATGGCTGTGGATTAGACACATAGAGGAGTGAGGGTCAGTATGACTGTGGATTAGACATATAGAGGAGTGAGGGTCAGTATGGCTGTGGATTAGACACATAGAGGAGTGAGGGTCAGTATGACTGTTGATTAGACACATAGAGGAGTGAGAGTCAGTATGACTGTGGATTAGACACATAGAGGAGTGAGAGTCAGTATGACTGTGGATTAGACACATAGAGGAGTGAGAGTCAGTATGACTGTGGATTAGACACATAGAGGAGTGAGAGTCAGTATGGCTGTGGATTAGACACATAGAGGAGTGAGGCTCAGTATGACTGTGGATTAGACACATAGAGGAGTGAGGGTCAGTATGACTGTGGATTAGACACATAGAGGAGTAAGGCTCAGTATGACTGTGGATTAGACACATAGAGGAGTAAGGCTCAGTATGACTGTGGATTAGACACATAGAGGAGTGAGAGTCAGTATGACTGTGGATTAGACACATAGAGGAGTGAGAGTCAGTATGACTGTGGATTAGACACATAGAGGAGTGAGAGTCAGTATGACTGTGGATTAGACACATAGAGGAGTGAGAGTCAGTATGGCTGTGGATTAGACACATAGAGGAGTGAGGCTCAGTATGACTGTGGATTAGACACATAGAGGAGTGAGGCTCAGTATGACTGTGGATTAGACACATAGAGGAGTGAGGGTCAGTACCACCCCTCTCCAGGAAGATAATAGCTGCATGTTTAAAGACCACCTAAATGATTTAGAAGACCACTAAAATAATGTTATGTGGATGAAAAACAGATTTATTCAGGCATAAGAGCCTCATGAGAACTGTGAAACATGGTGGTGACAGGTTATTAGTTTGGTAAGGTTTGCTTACACGAGAACGTTTGGATGTCCATGCATGACCTGAACGTTAGCACAAGGTGGTCCTGCAGATAAAAAAAACGACCCCTAAAAACACTGTTTAGTCTACAAAGAACTGGTAAAGCATAGGAAATGTTGTATTTTGCCATGGCTGAGTCAAAGTCCAGACCTTAATCTAATTGAGGAAGAGCCTGAGATGTGCTGTTCATGCTAGAAAGCATGACAAAGGTTTGTGTACTAAGACGTGTACTAAGACTAAGACATTTAATGTTGGAACACTTTGTTTAATACATGAATTATAAATATCTTATTTGCTTAACTGGTTCCTCTTTATCTATCATGAAGAAGATCTCATCACATTTAGGCAGGAATTCAAACCAGTGCAGCTCATTTTTAGTTGAGTCTGAAAATAAACCTTGAGATCGGACGTTTTCAGACCCCAAAATGTTCCGCGCTATATGCTGCTCTCCTGAGAGCTAAAGAGCAGTGGACTGCTGAAATATTGATACGACCCTTTCAGAAGAATGAAGGAGCTCATTGAGCCAGAAACACCATTTTCAGTCTCGAGACTCCACACAGAGCAGATACGGTTCTCAGGCTGGGAAAAAAACTCCAGTTGGTATAGAACCTTTACATTTCACTTCTAATCATCTCTCATCATGTTTTTCAGCACAATGGAACGTGTTTGGGTTGCTAATATAATAAATAGACCACCTAATTTTCAATCCATCACTCAATAAACCTCCAAACATTAACAACTGCTGAATGTTAAAGGGGCTGCTAACTGATTAGCATTAGCTTAGCTAGAATCCCAGCTCAGCTCACCACAAAAGTTTATCTAAACTGCTTTAGCTAAGCTAACTGTAGTGTGTATATGAATATGTAGCCTGTTCTAGCTAAGCTAACTAGGATGTATGGTATTTGGATCGGTAGCCTGTTCTAGCTAAGCTATCTGTGTTGTGTAGCACTATATGGATCTGTAGACTGTTCTAGCTAAGCTAACTGTGGTGTGTGGTATTTAGAACTGTAGGATGTTCTAGCTAATCTAACTGTGGTGTGTGGCTCAATTTGGGTCTGTAACCTGTTCTAGATAAGCTAACTCTGCTGTGTAGCACTATATGGATCTATAGCCTGTTCTAGCCAAACTAACTGTGGTCTGTGGCTCTATATGGATGTGTAGCCTGTTCTAGCTAAACTAACTGTGCAATGTGTGGCTCTATATATCATCATATACTATATACTATATATTGTCCAAAGAAAAACATGTATCTATATTTTTGGATGATTTTTAGTGTTCTATGTCACTTGAATGCAGTAGCTGTCGTTTACATTGTGTGAAAGTTTCATCATGAATGAACCAATAATTTGAAAAAACAATAAAATAAAAATCCTGGTTCCATTGACTTACACTAAAGTAAATCCAGTGTTTCGCTTCTACTGTAAATTTAATATTTTGGAGGTACTTTTTACAACATTATAAATACTACACTATACTTTGTTACTTTTATAGGATTTGGATACTAAAAGGAACCTGAGCTTATATTTTTAAGACTGTACCCACAACTCCCACCCATAACAAACACACACACACACACACCTGGCTGCGGTCCTTGTCCACCTTCTTAAAGCACTTGTTGAGCGACAGGTTGTGCCGCACAGAGTTCTTCCAGCCAGTGGGGGCGCTGGCGAAGTAGGGGAAGTGCTCCAGGATCCAGCCGTAAATGTCTTTGACGGGGAGCCGCTTGGCCGGGGCGTCCTCGATGGCCATGAAGATGAGGCAGCTGAAGGAGTAGGGTGGCTTCCGGCCGTGTCCCGGCAAAATCCCGCTGGACTTGGGCGAGTGGGACGGAGACGGAGAGGCAGACTCGCAGCAACCCTGAGCGTCCTGCAGGGGGCTCACGCTGCGCAGGCCCGGGTGGCCCAGACTGGTCAGCAGGTCGGTGCTCTCGTGGAGCCAGCTCAGGCTGGTCAGCTCCTCGTCCTGGGCGCGACTCAGCGAGGCGGACAGGGCCAGAGAAAGGTCGCCCGGGGTCGGGTCCTGGTACAGCTGGTCCTGGTACAGGGGGCTCAGGCCCTGCGCCACGCTGCCGCTGCTCGGACCTTCCGCTCGCTTTCCGGGTGGCATGACCAGCTCTCCTACTGCGGGAGAGAGAGAGAGAGAGAGAGAGAGAGAGAGAGAGAGAGAGAGAGAGAGAGAAAGAGAGAGAGAGAAAAAGAAGAGACAGACAGAGAGAGAGAGAGAGAGAAAAAGGAGAGAGAGAGAGAGATAAAGAGAGAGAAAAAGAAGAGAGAGAGAGAGAGAGAGAAAAAGAAGAGAGAGAGAGAGAGAGAAAAAGAAGAGAGAGAGAGAGATTGTTGCTGTTTATAGAAAATCTCCATTTTTTTTGTCAATTTTCATGTTTCTATATCATTTGGACCCTTTGTTAAAGGTTGAATGGACCAATAACAATGTGTGATGTCACAACCATAAATGCATTTACACCCATTCGCACTGCAGACATAAGAGAAGCTTCATTTTTGTTTGTTTGTTGTTATTGTTGTTGTTGTTGTTTCTGATCTGATGTCCCTTAGAATCACTTAACAGCCCATGCTGCTTTAGAACCAGTTGGCCAATCAGAAATGAAATATTCGCATATTCCAGTCTTAAAGTCACGGGTGATAAATTTGTCATGCCACAAGTAATTTATGACTGTTTAAGATTTTGGAGATGCTTATATATTAATAAAGGTAAGAATGAGATGTAATAAACCTAAATAATAAAATTAATTTTTTTGAACTAGAAACATGTGTTTGCACACAATGGAATTTGACCGCCGCAACTCACCCACCTACACACACTAGTGAACATACACACTAGGGGGCAGTGAAACACCCACATATACACACACTAGTGAACATACACACTAGGGGGCAGTCAAACACACACATATACACACACTAGTGAACATACACACTAGGGGGCAGTCAAACACACACATATACACACACTAGTGAACATACACACTAGGGGGCAGTAGGCAGCCCTATCCACAGGACCTGGGAAGCAGTTGGGGTTGCTCAAGGGCACCTCAGTCATGGTCTGTTGGTCCAGGGGATTGAACAACCTTCCGGTCACAAGCCCAGATCCCTAACCTTCAGGCCATGACTGCCCCCTACTACTACCTCTAATACTACTACCTCTAATAATAATAATAATAATAATAATAATAATAATAATAATAAAAAAATATGGACGGCATGATGGTGTAGCACAGCAAGACAATCCAGGTTGGATTCCTGGTCTGGGTCATTGACGCTGGGATTGGCTCCAGCACCCCCTGACCCTGACTAGCAGGATAAAGCAGAAGTGAACGGATGGATGTTGATATACATAAATATACAATATAGAAGTAGAACATATATTTATATATATATTTAATACAGACTGCAGTGGGGATCATTGTGAAGGGAATGAATGAAAGCAGTGCTGTGCAGCTGAGCAGGAGTTCTGTTTGTGACTCGGCTCCGTGAAGATTGTGTGATATTATGTGAGTTGGACTTGCTTTGTGATTTGTGTCTCAGATTAGGGAGGGTCTTGCCCCCCCCCCCCCCCCCCCCCCCCCCCCCCCCCCCCCCCCCCCCCCCCCCCTGTGGGCCTGGGGTTGACGTATGTGCACGCCAATGTAACTGGACTATGTCAACATTGGACAGGGACTCTGGTTATAGCAGGACTGATGCTCTGTCTGATGCGTGTATGTGTTTGTGTTTGTATGTGAGACGGAGAGGCGGCTCTGGTCTGCGGGGCTGGATCGCTGGAGGCTGGATTATAGAGTTAACTCGGCCTTTCACAGATCTAATCTAGAACTTATCACACAGTGCGAGTCAGAGGGGGCAATCTCCCCCCAAAGCTCTACTGCAGTCACACTCACACTCCGGCTCACGCTCACATTCACACTCACACTGACATTCACACTAATGCTCACACTGACACTCACATTCATGCTTACATTCCCAGTAACACTCACTCTTATGCTCACACTCACACCGATATTCACACTCGGGCTCACGCTCACACTGACACTCACGCTCACTCTGACATTCAGACTAACGCTCACACTCACGCTCACACTGACGCTCAGGCTCATGCTTACATTCACACTCACACTGACGCTCACACTTATGCTCAACTCATGCTCTTGCTCACACTCACTCTCACATGCTCACACCCACTCTTACATGCTCACATTCGCACTCAAGCTTACACTTCTTCTCACGTGCTCACATTCGTGCTCTCGCTCACACTCACGCTTATACACTCACACTCATGCTACATGTCCACTCCAGCACATATACCGTAGTCTGTTTATGAAACCAAGCCGCAAAAACAGCCCACTGTCTCTGTGATGTCACAACAAACAACATATTTACATTTAGCCCCGCCCACTTACACTGAATTTTACACAATAATTAAACACTCCAGCAGCAGCACTGCTGTGTCTGATCCACTCACACCAGCACAACACACACCAACACACCAGCACCACGTCAGTGTGACTGCAGTGCTGAGAATGATCCACCTCCCTAATAGTATCTGCTCTGTGGTGGTCCTGTGGGGGTCCTGATCATTAAAGAACAGAGTAATAAAGTATACAGAGAATCAGATGAACTACAGTCTGTGAGTGGAGGTCCTGTATGGTCAGTGGAGCTGATACAGTGAGTATAGATCTGAGGAGGTGGTTTTAATGTTATGGCTGATGATCAGTGTACTTATATATACTTATATATATATATATATATATACACACTGTTTGTGATTAGTTTAGGTGTATATTAAGTGGTAATAAGAATTTAAAACGTTTACTGTGTTTAAATTAATGCCACGTTTCTAGATTCTTGGCCGAAGGAGGTTAAACTCTTTTCACTGCACAGATGGGTCTCAGACTTTGATGTTGAGATGCGGCGCCTGATTGGTCGGCCGCATGCGTGTGCCCTAGTGTGCCCTAACACTGTTGTCATAGGAACACAGGAAATGGAAAGTAAACAAGGCTATGTTTCAGGGTGCGGGTTGGGGGTGGACATGTGGCCTCACTCAACACTGCTGACATTCAGAACCTGCTGTTTGTGCTCTCTTCACTCCGTCTAGTTCTCCTCAGAGCTCGAGCTGCTCAGTGAGTGAACTAACAGACACACGACAGTATCATTACTGACTGGAGAAAGAACACCACAGGAAAATAGGAGTGCGTCGCTCTGTGAAGCTTCAGGAGACACCTCCTTCTCCAATCTCATAATATAAAACTTCTAATAATAATTATAATCCAGATTAAATACTAAATACTGTGCTCGAAAACAAATCACATACAATACTCTTATTTCTATGAATCCTGTGCTATAAAACAAGAACCCTGAGTGATTAAATGAACCATAAAAATAATCCCACACTAGATTAATCTGGTGCTATAAAGTAAACTATAGAAATAATCTCAGATTATATGAAATTTTCTGTGATTAAACAAACAACTAAACTCCTCCCTAGGTCATATTAATCCAATGTTACAAAACAAAGTATAGAAATAACCTCAGATTATATTATTCCTGTGGTATAAAACGAATGGTTTAAATCCCCCTGGGTTATGTTAATCCTATGTGATAACATGAACCATAAAAATAACCCAGACTATTTTAATCCCATGCTATGAAATAAAACAAAACATCTCTATATTATATCAATCTGGTGCTACAAAAACTATACCATTAACCCAGATTATATTAATCCCATGTTATACAGTGAACTGTAGAAATAATCCCAGGTCATAATAATCCTGGGCTACAAAAAAAAACCTCTAGAAATAACCACAGATTATAATTATTCCTTGTTATACAACTAATTTTAGAAATAACGCCAGGTAATATTAATCATGTGCTATAAAACAAACTATAGAAATAACCCCAGATTATATAAAACCCCATGCTATAAAAAACTGTAGAACCCAGTATATTAATCCTGTGCTATAAACAAAGTGTGAAAATAATCCCAAATTATATTAATCATGTGCTATGAATTAACTGTGGAAATAATCCCAGATTATATTAATCATGTGCTATGAATAAACTGTGGAAATAATCCCAGATTATATTAATCATGTGCTATGAATAAACTGTGGAAATAATCCCAGATTATATTAATCATGTGCTATGAATAAACTGTGGATATAATCCCAGATTATATTAATCATGTGCTATGAATAAACTGTGAAAATAATCCCGTATTATATTAATCATGTGCTATAAAAAACTGTGGATATAATCCCAGATTATATTAAACATGTGCTATGAATAAACTGTGGAAATAATCTCAAATTATATTAATCCTGTGCTATAAACAAACTGTGGAAATAATCCCAGATTATATTAATCATGTGCTATAAACAAACTGTATTAGTTATATTAATCCTGGGCTATAAACAAACTGCAGAGCAAACTTCCAGATTATATTAGGTTTTAACGTTTACTGTCCACTCACAAGTTCATATAACCATATATCAAAACTATGTGATGTCATAGGAATCAATATACTGTATATACACTACACTGCCAAAAGTATTCGCTCATCTGCTTCACACTTATGAATTTATGAACTTGAGTGACATCTCATTCTTAATCCATAGGGTTTAATACGATGTCGGTCCAACCTTTGCAGCTGTAACAGCTTCAGCTCTTCTGGGAAGTCTCTCCACACGGTTTAGGAGAGTGTTTATGGGAATGTTGGACTAAAATGTTCTTCCAGAAGCACATCTGTGAGGTCAGACACTGATGTTGGACGAGAAGGTCCGGCTCACAGTCTCTGCTCTTCACCCCAAAGGTGTTCTATCAGGTTGAGGTCAGGACTCTGTGCAGGCCAGTCAAGTTCCTCCACACCAAACTCCTCCTCCATGTCTTTATGGAGCTGCTCTGTGCACTGGTGGACAGCCATATTGGAACAGGAAGGGGCCGTCCCTAAACTGTCCCCACAAAGTTAGGAGCATGAAATTGTCTAGAATGTCTTGGTTGAAGCTTTAAGAGTTCCTTTCACTGGAACCGAGGGTTCGAGCCCAACTCCTAAAAGACAACCCCACACCATAATCCCCCCTCCACCAAACTTTACACTCGGGACAATGCAATCATACAAGTACCGTTCTCCTGGCAACCACCAAACCCAGACTCGTCCATCAGATTGCCAGCTGGAGAAGCTTAATTGGTCACTCCAGAGGACATGTCTCCACTGCTCTAGAGTCCAGTGGTGGTGTTCTTTAGATGGACTGGGAGACTCAGTAAGGTCCTGGTAGGTGGTCACAGCTGCCGGAGGGAGCGTGGAGGAGGATCCATAGAGCCAACACCACCATCCAGGTGGTCCCACAGATGCTCAATTGGGTTTAAGTCTGGGGAATTAGGGGTCCAGGGTAGTACTTGGAAGTCTTGGTCAGAACTTCCAACCAGTGTGGTACATTTCTAGTCGTGTGACGTGTCTCATTGTCTTGCTTGAAGATCCCATCCGCCCCAGAGAAGACAGTCAGCATGCATGGTGTCTCTGCAAGGATGGATTCAAACCCAAATCCATTGAGAGTGTCTTTCACATTGATACTACCCTGGACCCCTAATTCCCCAGACTTGAACCTGGATGGTGGTGTTGTCTCTATGGATCCTCCTCCACGCTCCCTCCAGCAGCTGTGGGATGCACTGCAGTCAGCATGATACCTCCAGATACCTGTGACCACCTACCAGGACCTTACTGAGTCTCCCAGTCCGTCTAGCTGCTGTCCGTGCTACACATGGTGGTCACTCTGGATGTTAACTCTGGTCATCATAATGTGACTCCTCCGTGTTTTTGATTTGAGGGTCTGCGGGAATGTTCCGGCGTCTGAGTTCCAGGTATTGAGGGCTAGCCTGTGTCTGCAGGTGAGCTCAGTGAGACGGTGCTGTGGGAGGGAGGGGTTTTATTTCAGAGCCTTTGGGGAAGTTCGCTGCCAACTTGGACAGGATCTTGCTGGAGTAGTTGGTTGTCATGGCAACAGTAAAATTAGACGGTCCTTTTCTGTCGGATGTAATGTTTGTGGCAGCAGCGCCATGGAAACGCGAGCAGGGAAGCTCAATGTATACAGCGTGAGTACAGTAGACTATATGACGCTACGTGTTCAAAAGTCTGTGGACACCAGTGTTTTCTATTAAAGGCCTTGATTAACAGCCTGTACTCACTAAATACAGGAACATTGCTGTGAGAATTTGATTGAGTGTTAGTGAGGTCAGGTACTCATGTTGAACATTGCTGTGAGGATTTGATTGAGTGCTAGTGAGGTCAGGTACTCATGTTGAACATTGCTGTGAGGATTTGATTGAGTGCTAGTGAGGTCAGGTACTCATGTTGAACATTGCTGTGAGGATTTGATTGAGTGGATTTGATAGTTTCATGAGAACGTGAGTGTTCTGAGGTTGTGGGAACAGAGATCTGCTCTATTAGGAGAAAAGCTTTTTTAGAAAAGTAGGCCAAACCTGAACACTTATTGTAGTTACTGGAGCTAAAAGGGGAACTCCACCCACATATGATGGTATTTTTAAGAGGGTAAGAAACCACTTAATAATAACAAAGTCATTCAGAGTGGTTTGAGTGGAATTCTCTAGTGGAATGGAACCAGACGTCCTCCTCTAAAAGCTCCTCACAGAAAGTTCTTACAGTAGATGTTATAAATACACTGTCTGATTCTGAGACGCTGTTTATGATAGTTTAGAGAAGATCTCACCAGCACTACAAACATCATCACCACCACTGTAAACATCAATAACAACACCACTGTAAACATCATCACCACCACTGTAAACATCAATAACAACACCACTGTAGACATCATCACCACCACTGTAAACATCAATAACACCACCACTGTAAACATCATCACCACTGTAAACATCATCACCACCACTGTAAACATCACCACCACTGTAAACTTCACCACCACCACTGTAAACACCATCACCACCACAGTAAACATCAATAACACCACCACTGTAAACATCATCACCACCACTGTAAACACCATCACCACCACAGTAAACATCAATAACACCACCACTGTAAACATCATCACCACTGTAAACATCATCACCACCACTGTAAACATCATCAACACCACTGAAAACATCACCACCACTGTAAACACCATCACCACCACTGTAAACACCATCACCACCACTGTAAACATCTCCACCACCACTGTAAACACCACCACCACTGTAAACACCATCACCACCACTGTAAACATCAATAACACCACCACTGTAAACATCATCACCACTGTAAACATCATCACCACCACTGTAAACACCATCAACACCACTTTAAACAACACCACCACCACTGTAAACACCATCACCACCACTGTAAACATCACCACCACCACTGTAAACACCACCACCACTGAAAACATCACCACCACCGTAAACACCATCACCACCACTGTAAACACCATCACCACCACTGTAAACAACATCACCACCACTGTAAACACCATCACCACCACTGTAAACATCACCACCACTGTAAACACCATCACCACCACTGTAAACAACATCACCACCACTGTAAACACCATCACCACCACTGTAAACACCATCACCACCATTACTGTAAACAACTTCTCACATCTAAACTGGTCTAAAACTCTGTTTACTTCTCCTTCATTAAGAATGTTTTTAAACATTGGTGGACCTCTCCTTTTCTGATTAGGACTTGAGCCAGTCGTGATTGTTTTGAACAGTCCTGCAAAACACCACACAGGTGACACATTCCTGTTCTCTTTACGGTTCCTCCAGCAACATGACACCTGTGTATCTGATCTAAGAGCACAGGGGGTCCGATCTGACAGGGAAGGATCACATCTTAGTCCCAGTTACAGGGAACAGCTCAGAGACTGTGAGTGCAGCCTCCTCCTCTCCTCCCGCTCTCTGTCTCCGGGTCATCAGCAGCGCTGAAGCTGACGCGTCCTGGAGAAAACACTGTTTGACAGGAGCTGTCAGAGGAGCTGTGATCAGACAGGGGGCGAAAAGAACAAACCCCGAGTCCACGGATACAGAACAGAGGACGAGAGAGGAGACGCACTCCTCAGCCTCGACAGTTTGGAGACGTTTTCAACAGAACGCTTGACTTTTGATGCCACATGTAAGACTGGCTTTGTCTATCATTCAGAACATCCTGGAGGTCTGTGGAGGTCTGGAGAACGCTGTTCAGGATCCTGACACCATCAGGAGGACCACATGGTGTCTCCAGCTTTGTCCTGCACTGCTTAAAGAGATCTGGAGTTCTTGATGAGGAATTGATTTCCAAAGAAAAACATATAAAATAGAAACTTTACAGGAGAGGCCAAAAACCGTCTTTACTTGTAATGCAAGTCAATGGAACCAGAATTATCTCCAAGCTATTTTGGAGCATTTCTATTGGTCCATTCATCAGCTGTTGTGTTCAAATGATATAGAGACATTTGGACATTGGCATTATGTAGCCTATGCAGCTCTCACAGCACCAGAGCTCAAGATCAGAGAGCTTGCAGAACTGTCCCAGGCCAAAGGTATCATATCCAGATAGGCTTCTTCTCACAGAACACCATACTGTGCTATACAACACCTGAAAGGCCGCTAAACACCAAACAGAAACAAGGAAAATGATGGTTGCACAGTTTAAGCAGTGTGAGGAACGAGGGATGAATAAACGACAGATAGAGGAGTGAGGGTCAGTGTGTTTGGGGGTCTGCTCTGAGTGAGTACAGGCTGTTTGGAGGTTGTAGGTTAAACGAAACCATGTTTGGATGCACTCAAAAATGAACAGGACTCTATAGGGAAGAAAAAGGGATGAATAAAATTACAAACAGACGAGTGTGGGTCAAACCATCACTGCAGTCGTGGTCGGGGGTCCGCTCTGAGTCAGTGTATGTGATACGGTGTCTGTGGGTCGAGCAGAAGTTCAGTAGACTGGTGCACACTTTACCATCCTATTCAGCCCCCCCAAACCCCGACCACAGCCCCCCCAACCCGGACCACAGTCCCCGACCACAGCCTCCCCAAACCCCGACCACAGCCACCCCAACCCGGACCACAGTCCCCGATCACAGCCCCCCCAACCCGGACCACAGTCCCCGACCACAGCCTCCCCAAACCCCGACCACAGCCCCCAACCCGGACCACAGTCCCCGATCACAGCCCCCAACCCGGACCACAGTCCCCGACCACAGCCTCCCCAAACCCCGACCACAGCCACCCCAACCCGGACCACAGTCCCCGATCACAGCCCCCAACTCGGACCACAGTCCCCGACCACAGCCTCCCAAACCCCGACCACAGCCCCCCCAAACCCCGACCACAGCCCCCCCAACCCGGACCACAGTCCCCGACCACAGCCTCCCCAAACCCCGACCACAGCCACCCCAACCCGGACCACAGTCCCCGATCACAGCCCCCAACCCGGACCACAGTCCCGACCACAGCCTCCCCAAACCCCGACCACAGCCCCCCAAACGCCGACCACAGTCCTTTCAATCCCATGGCCCCCCAACCACAGCACCCCTCAACCCTAGCAACAACCCTAGCAACAGCCTCCCAATCCTGAACTCAGCCTCCCAACCCCGACCACAGACCCCCAACTCCAACCACAGCACCCCAACCCCAACCTCAGCTCCCCAACGCCAACCTCAGCCCCCCACAACCCTGACCTCAGCCCCCCAACCACTCACACCAGCACAACATACTAACACACCACCACCACATCAGTGTCACTGCAGTGCTGAGAATGACCCACCTCCCTAATATTATCTGCTCTGTGGTGGTCCTGTGGGGGTCCTGATCATTAAAGAACAGAGTAATAAAGTATACAGAGAATCAGATGAACTACAGTCTGTAAGTGGAGGTCCTGTATGGTCAGTGGAGCTGATACAGTGGACAGTGAGTGGGGGTCCTGTATGGTCAGTGGAGCTGATACAGTGGACAGTGAGTGGAGGTCCTGTATGGTCAGTGGAGCTGATACAGTGGACAGTGAGTGGAGGTCCTGTATAGTCAGTGGAGCTGATACAGTGGACAGTGAGTGGAGGTCCTGTATGGTCAGTGGAGCTGATACAGTGGACAGTGAGTGGAGGTCCTGTATGGTCAGTGGAGCTGATACAGTGGACAGTGAGTGGAGGTCCTGTATAGTCAGTGGAGCTGATACAGTGGACAGTGGGTGGAGGTCCTGTATGGTCAGTGGAGCTGATACAGTGGACAGTGGGTGGAGATAGAGAGGTGGTTTTAATATTATGTCTGATCAGTGAGTGGATATTTATAAATATATATATATAAATATAAACGATTCCAAGAGTAATGCTGGACTGTATGTCACTCACATGACTATTGTTTACATCCTCTCGGTGTGAAGACAAACAGAACCAGAACCAAAATACAGTAACTACAGTATCATTTCCTGCTCTGGTCTGAACCAGGAGACCCAACCACACGTATAAACACAGCAGCTGGAGCCATCAAAGCTGGAAACTCAGATCTGAGCAAAACAATAACAGACGCAGTGAGGGACAGGAGGAGATCGGACCATGTAGGGCCTTAAAAACACACAATAAAACCTCAAACCAGATCCGGAATCTCACAGGTACCCAGCGCAGGAGGCGAGTACAGGAGTAATACGCTAATACAAACATAAACATACTCACTCGGAGCCCCACTGACCAAACTCAGCACCGCGCTCACTGCACTGACATCATACACTGAGGTATTTTTTCCCCTCGCGGTGCCAAAGGGCCGACCCACGCACGGCCGAGACGTCCAGACGGAGGGCCCGAAAACAGCCAGTGCGCTGAGTAAATACAGGCCGGCCCGCGACCCACAGCGCTGCATGTGAAACGGGTACATATTTGGTAAACGACTGCACCGAATCTGCTGACGTCTGCGACTGGGACGCGGCTGGAGACTCAGCAGCACCGTCCGCCGTGAAAAACTCGACTCAACACCAACGAATTTCTACAACACTTCATACAACAGACCACAAAGCAGCTTTCCAGAAGTCCTGGTCTTCGGCCCGAGTGGGCAGGACCGGGAACGAAACACTCCCTCAGGGAGAGGAAGAGGGACGTCTGCACTGGCGACGCTGCTGTAACTCAGAATCAGAGTCTGCTGCTCTGATTACGGACCTGTAGAGCAAGAACACTGCAGGAACACTGGATCCCGGTCTACACTCACATTCCAAGCCTCAGTGTCTGCTCAGGTCCGATCTCAGGGTGGTTCTGATCATGGAGGTACAACGTGGCTGTTGAAAGGGGATCTCCAAAATACTAACTTTACAGGAGAGGACAAAAACCTACTCTACTTTTAATGTAAGTCAATGGAACCGGAATTGTTTGCTGAGGAGGAAACCACACTCCACACAGAACCACCCGGACCAGGAATCCAACTGACCACTACACCACCATACTGACCACTACACCACCGTGCTAACCACTACACCACCATACTGACCACTACACCACCATACCAACCACTACACCACCATACTGACCACTACACCACCATACTAACCACTATACCACCATACCAACCACTACACCACCGTACCAACCACTACACCACCGTACTAACCACTACACCACCGTACCAACCACTACACCACCATACTAACCACTACACCACCGTACCAACCACTACACCACCATACTAACCACTACACCACTGTACTAACCACTACACCACCATACTAACCACTACACCACCATACTGACCACTACACCACCGTGCTAACCACTATACCACCATACCAACCACTACACCACCGTACCAACCACTACACCACCATACTAACCACTACACCACCATACTAACTACTACACCATCATACTGACCACTACACCACCATACTGACCACTACACCACCATACTAACCACTACACCACCGTACTAACCACTACACCACCATACTAACCACTACACCACCATACTAACCACTACACCACCGTACCAACCACTACACCACCGTACTAACCACTACACCACCGTACCAACCACTACACCACCATACTAACCACTACACCATCATACTAACCACTACACCACCGTACCAACCACTACACCACCATACTAACCACTACACCACCATACTAACCACTACACCATCATACTAACCACTACACCACCGTACCAACCACTACACCACCATACTAACCACTACACCATCATACTAACCACTACACCACCGTACTAACCACTACACCACCGTACCAACCACTACACCACCATACTAACCACTACACCATCATACTAACCACTACACCACCGTACCAACCACTACACCACCATACTGACCACTACACCACCGTACTAACCACTACACCACCGTACTAACCACTACACCACCGTACTGACCACTACACCACCATACTGACCACTACACCACCATACTAACCACTACACCACCATACTAACCACTACACACCGTACTAACCACTACACCACCGTACTGACCACTACACCACCATACTAACCACTACACCACCGTACTAACCACTACACCACCATACTGACCACTACACCAGTACTAAGCTTAGGCTCTTTGCTTTAGCTGATAAAACCAGAACAACCAGAATATGAAGATGTGGCTTCAAAGCAAGAAACACCACAGTTTATTGAGGAGATCCACAAAGAACCAGTTTGGTTTTTGCAAGGCGGGTTAATGCTTTTCTATGTGGAACCATTAAAACTTACAGAACCATTAGCATGCTTAAAGGTTCTTTTCCCTTTTCTAGTGCAGAGAGGAACCCTACACAACTCTACCAGATCCATATCACCAGTATCTTCACTGAAGAACTGTAGAAGAACCGTATTTGTGTGCGGTGTCATGTGAGCTGGACTGAAAGCGTGTAGAACCCGCGCTAAAGTTCTCCGGCGGTGGGTTTTAGGGGAAGTCCGTCAGGCCGCTGCTGAGTTAATCACTGCAGGCATGTTTTGATTCTCCTTGCCCGGCTCCAAACATGACCTCACTGTAACACTGCGCTTACATCATCTCCCTCAATGGTAATTACATAATGGCCCTGAACCAGTGATGACATCACAGCGCTCTGCACATCTGAGCATCACATCATCAGTCACGCACGGACACCACAGGCCCAAATACGCTAACACTAATGATAATTAGATAATTAGATAATTAGAAGATTAGAAGATTTGACTTGAGAAGTTCTTTCTAGACCCCAAAAGAAAGCTCCGGACCCCCAGACAGAACGATAAGCAGCTTTTAAACTCGTTTACATATGAGTCCTCAGATCCTCTGTTTTTAAAATCCTCATATCATAAAACATCACTGTTCAACAACTGAGTGTGAGTGTAAGTGGTAGTGTAAGCAGGTTGTACATAACTGAGTGTGAGTGGTAGTGTAAGCAGGTTGTAGATAACTGAGTGTGAGTGGTAGAGTAGCTGGTTGTAGATAACTGAGTGTGAGTGGTAGTGTAAGCAGGTTGTAGATAACTGAGTGTGAGTGGTAGTGTAAGCAGGTTGTAGGATAACCTGAGTGAGTGGTAGTTGTAAGCAGGTTGTAGATAACTGAGTGTGAGTGGTTAGTGTAAGCAGGTTGTAGATAACTGAGTGGTGAGAGTGGTAGTGTAAGCAGGTTGTAGATAAATGAGTGTGAGTGGTAGTGTAAGCAGGTTGTAGATAACTGAGTGTGAGTTGTAGTGTAAGCAGGTTGTAGATAACTGAGTGTGAGTGGTAGTGTAAAGCAGGTTGTAGATAACTGAGTGTGAGTGGTAGTGTAAGCAGGTTGTCGATAACTGAGTGTGAGGTGTGTGCAGGTACTGTAGATAACTGAGTGTGAGTGGTAGTGTAAGCAGGTTGTAGATAACTGAGTGTGAAGTGGGTAGTGTAAGCAGGTTTGTAGATAACTGAGGTGAGGGTGTGTAAGCAGGTTGTAGATAACTGAGTGTGAGTGGTAGTGTAAGCAGGTTGTAGGTAACTGAGTGTGAGTGGTAGTGTAAAGCAGGTTGGTAGATAACTGAGTGTGAGTGGTAGTGTAAGCAGGTTGTAGATAACTGAGTGTGAGTGGTAGTGTAAGCAGGTTGTAGATAACTGAGTGTGAGTGGTAGTGTAAGCAGGTTGTAGATAACTGAGTGTGAGTGTGTGTGTGAGTGTGTGTTGGTCATGTGATGGACTGATGACCTGTCCATGGTGTGCCCCACCTTCGCCCAGTGAGCTGGGATTGGCTCTCCATGACCCTGACTTGTGGGATAAAGGAAAAACGTCTGGTTCCATTGACTTACATTAAAAGCAGACAGTGTTTCTTCTACCGTATAGGTATCTTGGCAAAATGAGCCCAACATCCAGACCTGGAGATATTTGTAAGTTGGTTCTTCAACGGTTCCTTAGTAAAGACAGTAGTTCTATATAGAACCATAAACAGACCAATAACTAATTGTATGAATAACCAAATTGATTATGGTTCTATGTTGTTGGTGTTGTCTGATTCTTATATTGTTACGAGCTTGGTAATAATTCAAGAACCCTTTCTGGTGTTACATAGAACCATTTTCCAAAAGACTGCATACAGAATCATGTACACATTTTCCTTTAGTCTGAAGAACTGGTTCTTTAAGTGATTATGGTTCTACATAAAAACACTCTCTTTACTCAAGAACCCTTGAAGAACCATCTTTTTTTAAAGTATATGTCATCTCAGCAGAACAGCTACTCTCTACACTTCCTTAAAAATATAATGATGAATGAACCAATAGAAACACTAATGAACTGCTGGTCATCGTAGCGTACTAATGTTCTTTGATCTCAGTTTTAGCAGGTCGTGTGAAAGCCGTTTGAACTGAGAGCGTATCTGATATGCTGCAGTGATACGATCAGAACTCTTAGATCATCAGGAAGCAGTCAGTTAGTCCTGCCTAAGGTAAAGACTAAACCTGGCGTGTAGATACTTTGACAGAGAGCATTAGAAGAACCCCGGTACTAAACACTTCTAAATCCAGACTGAAAATGTTCCTATTGGGCAGCTCAGTTTAAAACACAGTCACTCTGCAACACTTCTATCCTGTAGTGGCAACTTTTACCCTAATTCAATTTTTATGTTGCATTTTGTACTATATATAGTATATGTTTTAATATATAGATTTATTGACATTTTAATTGTGTTTATTTCTCCTACAGGTTTTTAAATTTTTATTTGTATTATTTTTATATTTTCTTACTTGTAAAGCACCTTGAATCACCATAATGTATGGAAGGTGCTGTGTTCAATAAACTTGCCTTGAATAGAAGTAAAACTAGCCTAACTTCTATCCTAACTTCTAAAAATAAGAGTAAAACTTCTATTCTAACTTCTAAAAATTAGAGTAAAACTTCTATTCTAACTTCTGAGAATAAGAGTAAAACTTCTATCCAACAAATAAGAGAAAACCAACTATCCTAATTTCTAAATTCTATCCTAACAATAAGAGTAAAACTTCTATTCTAACTTCTAAAAATTAGAGTAAAACTTCTATCCAACAAATAAGAGAAAACCAACTATCCTAATTTCTAAATCCTATCCTAACAATAAGAGTAAAACTTCTATTCTAACTTCTAGAACTTAGATTGAAACTTCTATCCTGAAAATAAGAGTAAACCTACTATTCTAATTTCTAACTTCTATCCTAAAAATAAGAGTAAACCTTTTATCCGAACTTCTAACTTCTGTTTTAAAAATAATAGTACAACATCTATTCTAACTTCTAAATTCTATCCCCAAAATTAAAGCAAAGCTTTCATCCTAATTTCTAAATTATATTGTAAAAGTAAGGCTTCTGTCCTAAAACTGCCACTTTTCTCATCCCATTTTTCCAAATTAATGTTCAACTTTCCTTTTTTAATCTATTGTTTTTAATGCACTTAAATTTTTATTTTGTTCAGTGCCATTAGAAATTGGATAATCTTCATTACATGTTTGTTTCTAAGCACCTATATAATAATAATAATAATAATAATAATAATAATAATAATAATAATAATAATAATAATAAATGTCCCATGTGTCATATATATATGACCTATTAGTACATATAATGCCTTGTCTAGAAGTAAAACTATCCTAAATTCTATCCTTTCTTTTAAAAGCAAACCTCTATTGTAACTTCTAAATTCTATTCTAAAAATAAGAGTATATATATATATATATATATATATATATATATATATATATATATATATATATATATATATATACAGGTAAGTAGATAAAGTGATTCATAGGGCCCCACTATGTACTGTATACAGGTATGTGTGTATATGTAATATGAGTGTTGTTGTCCTCGTTCTAACTCCAGGAATCTAAATAAAATCTACTTTTACAAACAAAACTGTCTAAAGTCGTGCAGATCTTCTGATCCTGGAGGTTTTTCCTGTTTTGTTGGTTGTAAATTTGACTAAATGTGAACTAAAACAAACAGTCATGCGTGCTTATCTGTCTCCGTCTGGCAGGATGTCTCTCAGACTGCTGGCCGGCGCTCTGAAGTTGTTCTGCTCCAAAAAAACCTCCACAACTTCCTCCCGAATCCACAGCACTTCTGAAAGTGCCGCACTGTTTATCTCGTTCCTGGAGAGCTCCTCCAACACTGAACGTCCACCAAGTTTTCTCACAGATCAACATCACCAAGTTGGCCCCTCACTCCAATTTTCCATTCCACCTTAAATAGTTCTGAGGTTACAAGTAACTGCTGCACCATTTAAGGTGGAATGGAAAATTGGAATGAGGAGCCAACTTCAGCTTCATACCAGCTCCTTCCACCCAGCTCCAGAGCAGAGCAGGAGACCTTGAGATCTACAAGGACCAGGCTTAAACTCACCGTATAATCCAGCTCCGTTCTAAAGTCCTTCCTTCCACATTCAGTCCTCCTCCGTATCCTCAGCTCAGTTCCATTTCCTCCACCGCAGCAGCTGGGTTCCTCTACACTCTCTCCTTCTCGCTCACACTCTCTCCTTCTCGCTCACACTCTCTCCCTCTCTCCCTCTCTCTCTTTCTCTCCTGCTTGCTTTCTCTCAGCTGTCCAAGCCCTTGATGCTCCCCAGGTCCTAGTGCTCCTCATTTTCACTGAAAGAACGTCATTGTCTCCCTCCACGTCGTCTGAATTCTGGGATTCCTGATCCTAATCCTGGAATAGACCTGGCCGGAGGTGGAGTTTAATACTAGGGACAGCCAGCCAAGCAGACAAGCCACTCATATGACCAATTATAATTCAGATGTAGGCATGGTAAACCAGATATCAGACTCTATCTGAGAAACCATGGGGCCTACTGAGACTGAAGAACCATTAGGTCTATGCAGCCTAAGGAACCACTGGACCTAGTAAGTCTGAGGAGCCATTGACTTTACTGGGCCTAAGGAAACATTAAGCCTGCTGAGTCAGAGAAATCACTGACAGTAATGAGTCTGAGGAACCGCTAGGAGGAACCACTCAGTCTAAGGAACATTTAAATCTTAGTGAATTTTACAGAGTCTGAGGAACTATTGGCCTTACTGAGCTTAAGGAACCTTTGAGCCTGCTAAGCCAAAGAAATGACTGACACTTATGAGTCTGAGAAAGCACTCAGTCTAGGGAACCTTCAAACCTTACTGAGTCTGAGGAGCTACTCAGTCTAGGGAACCTTTGACTTTACTGAGTCTGAGGAACCACTCAGTCTAAGGAACCTTTCACTTTACTAAGTCTGAGGAACCACTCAACCTAGGGAACCTTTAAACCTTACTGAGTATGAGGAACCACTCAGTCTAGGGAACCTTTGACTTTACTGAGTCTGAGGAACCTTTGAGCCTGCTGAGTCAGAGAAATCACTGACACTAATGAGTCTGAGAGACCACTTAGTTTAAGGAACCTTTAAACCTTACTGAGTCTGAGAAACCACTCAGTCTAGGGAACCTTTGACTTTACTGAGTCTGAGGAACCATTTAATCTAAGGAACCTTTAAACCTTACTGAGCCTAAGGAACCCCTCTTCTTACAGAGTCTGAGAACCCATCAGC